>MUZC01004821.1:183684-218294 GCA_002072015.1 Radix auricularia | reverse complement strand
ATACACTTTTCCTTCACCAATCAGCTACATTAAAACACTGTGCCTTCACCAATCAGCTACATTAAAACACTGTGCCTTCACCAATCAGCTACATTAAAACACTGTGCCTTCACCAATCAGCTACATTAAAACACTGTGCCTTCACCAATCAGCTACATTAAAACACTGTGCCTTCACCAATCAGCTACATTAAAACACTGTGCCTTCACCAATCAGCTACATTAAAACACTGTGCCTTCACCAATCAGCTACATTAAAACACTGTGCCTTCACCAATCAGCTACATTAAAACACTGTGCCTTCACCAATCAGCTACATTAAAACACTGTGCCTTCACCAATCAGCTACATTAAAACACTATGCATTCACCAATCAGCTACATTAAAACACTGTGCCTTCACCAATCAGCTACATTAAAACACTGTGCCTTCACCAATCAGCTACATTAAACACTGTGCCTTCACCAATCAGCTACATTAAAACACTGTGCCTTCACCAATCAGCTACATTAAAACACTGTGCCTTCACCAATCAGCTACATTAAAACACTGTGCCTTCACCAATCAGCTACATTAAAACAAACACACAAGACAAACCTTGTGCCTCTCCAGGTTTTCCTGATGTCTTCGGAGCAGGCTCTGAAAGATTTATGATGAGAAATAGTTAGTTTGACCTTACATGAGAAATAGTTAGTTTGACCTTACATGAGAAATAGTTAGTTTGACCTTACATGAGAAATAGTTATTTTGACCTTACATGAGAATTAGTTAGTTTGACCTTACATTTAAATATTTTAGATGATCTTTGTAATAGTAGCTTAAATGGGATGTTTTTAAGTACACCGCATTTAGATTATTAAGGTTTTAGTTGATTCATCGTCTCTATCACTAGGCATCCCCCACCCCCTCTTCCCTTTTGTAGCCGGACTAATTTGAAAGAACACAGAGTAAACAATGAAACACATTAACAAATTGACATCGCCACTGTAATAAATAACAAACACATATAATCCACTTCAAAGAAAAGAAAACAAAAACAGCCCGAGATTACGATTCCTAAAACTTTAATGACCCGTATATATAAGTATAAGACGCGATGTGATATCATTGCAAACACGGCGTGAACACACAGCTAGTGTAAATAAAAGTGTTTATAGAGAGAAAGGAATATAAACCGTTTTTTTTCTAAAATAAATTACAATGCTCCTTCTATGCAGAAGATAAGAACGCCAAGATTATGATAACTTATCGGTAAGTAAAGCAGCGATCGACGGCAGAGGCGTAACAACGACTTGGAATCGGCGTAGCTGTCTTCTGCGCCCTTGGCTAACTTATTTTTGGCGCCCTTGAGAAATAGGGAAAATACTAAATTATACTGAATAAATTTATTACTGAAGGATTGGCCCTCGGTGCCTTTGTCAACTTCCGCCGATGCTAAGTTATTGTTTTGCCTCTGAATTGAATAGACTAAAAACTCAGAGTCGACCACCTCTAATCTCATGTTTTTAATTTAAAAAAAGTTAAAAAAAAGGAACAAATTAACCAATGACAGTAGAAACTGTATCACAGCACTAACCTGTTGGTTCTTTCATGGTGCCATTCATCTGAGCTGCAGACAAAGCGAAAGTTTTAAAGTTATTGCTTTAACCTTTGACACAAGAAAATATGAAAGCGTACGTTTGCTATGTTATAAAGTTTCAAAGAGAAGTGAAATGTTATTTTAAAAATCTTTATGATGGGCCAATCTATAATTTCATTGGTAATGATATCTGTAACGTTATCATGAGTAGAAATTCTCGTTTTACGATATCTAAATGTTTTATTTTAGTCAATATTCGTTTTCCACATCCGTTTCCTATGCTTGAAAAGTTTAACATAAAATTTTCTAAATTCGGGAGCATCCAGAAATAGATGGAGACATGAAGTTCACCAAATGAATCATTTTTTAAGGTAAACAATGTTTACCTATGTACTGACGCTGGTGACTTCCATTTAAATATGAACGGCATCATCTAAAGAAAAAGGAAATTATCAAGTGGGTAGCTACTGTTTATGGCGTGCATCAGACTTAGGCAACGCAAAGCCAGCATACATCTGTGTGCGTACACAGGAACACTAAACGAGGACACACTCGTGAGTGTACATGGGAACGCGGAACAAGTACACTTGTGATTACAAAGAAACGCCAAGCGTTGTGTGTGTACAAGGAAAGCTAAGCGAGTGTACGTGTTTGTGAGGAGAAAGCAATGATTAGCGAGTACAATTTTTTGTGAATAATGATGCGCTATACCAGTGAATATTTTGTCTCTTATATGCTTTTTTACCCTGCCAATTTTAACATTTAAATAAACAACCCGTTAAAACAAAGTGTTTTTACTTAAAATATGAGACAGAACTAACGATCATACAAGTCGAAAAAAGTCAGCAGTCCCGAGCCTGCGCTCTTCATGGGGCTTTTTGGAAGATCCCCTTAACTGTTGGGGCCCCTAGGAGACGTAACAGCTGAGACCCCCCCTCAGCGTTAGTTTCTTAAGCGACCACCTGGGCATCAAGGACAGAATGTGGAAAATACCTCCCACTAAATTGACATCACAAGGAGGGAAGGAATTCCCTTACATCGAACCGCTACCACGTTGGTGCCACCCCTGCTAAGCACACGAGTCTCAATAGTTAGGATCGCTGCAATGCGGGGTATTATCAATGACCTTACTAGGGTGACTGGAAGATTTCCTCAGAGCTGGCGTCCGCTATGTTCTTCGCGGTTCCTTTTGCTAATCCGTACTGGTGCTCCTGGCCCTAAACTTGCACCGCTCAGTGGCGTTGCTAGTACACTTGAGGGGGACGCTTCGGAGTAACACAAATACCCTCAACGGGTTCTTTGGCTTTCATCATCGGAATTGCATCTAGACTCTAGAACCTTTGCCTATGATCCATATAGCACCTAACACCTCACACATCGGACTTCAGCATTGCCTGCCATGAGTTATCGGTTTCAGGTCGCGGTCAAGTCCGCGACCCTACTCGTCCGTCGAGCCCCGAAAAGAGAACTAAACGTTTTGAATATGTTCAAACATTTAAAGAATGAACGTGACTGAATCGCCCTTGCTGTAAAACGTGGAAGGGTTGGTCATCGATGGCTGGGCTGAACTCCAGCGACACGTGGAGGTAAACAATAGCACACGGCGATATAGAAATACGTAGAAATAAAATAAAATGGCTTTAATTTAAGTACAGTGTATTCGATCGATCTAAAATTTTGACACAATGCATTGATAGGTGACACAAGTTTATGTGCAAAATATCAGCTCGATAGCATTACGGGAATTAGGAATTGTTTTACTTTAGTTTTTTCCGCCCGAGCAAATGATGACGATGAAGTTAATAAAAGGGATTTAAAAATGCATATTAATGAACAAGTCTAATTATCTCTATTCACTGGTCTCGAGTTTTTCAAACTTCAACACCTAAGAGTAAAAATGTTGGTGCGAACTTACACATAACTGTGAGCGTCCCGTAGGATTGACACTCAGATCTGGTGCCGTTATTATTGTAGCCAAGTGTACAGACATACATGCCGCTATCTTCCAGCATCGTGTCCAGCACGTGCAGAGTCAAATTCATGACCATGCGGTTCTCAATGCGGTCACCACTCGTGTACATGGCACTCATGTTCCGATCACTGGGATAATGCTGGAGATGAAGAAATCGACAGATTTTTAAAACGATGTAAATAACTATCTTGTAAATACAATTTGGGATTCTCAGAAGATGAAATACGTTCATAAAATAAAAACAACCAGCTGCTCTATTTATTCTACACTAACTTATATAATAGATAAAGGCAAGAAATTTAAACTGGGAAATATAAAATAACATTAATATAACAGAGCACTCAGATACACAGGGTTAAAACGCTCCTCTTTCACAAATACATAATGGAAGTCATTGAAATCTTTGTTCTTCCCGTCTGTAATCACAGTGTGGAGTATTCGTCTCAACAAACCAAGAAAACCTCCACCCTATCAACTTTCAAAACTCTAATATTAAAAATGCAAGATTATAGAAAATCATGAATAAGTGAAAGAAGGAAATAAGCTGCTGTAATATCTATGATAAGACAGAACAAGTTAATGGATTATTGTTTATCGTTGTAGCTGTCATATAATTTGTGTTTTCTATCGTCCGATTAATCCAATATGAATGGGATAACCTCACAATGAAATTAAAAGGAAATAACGTTATAATAGAAGAAGGAAAACTTTTAGTTTTTAAAATATAAGAAGAATGAAAGTATTCAGAGAAAAAGAAGTAATTTTAAATATTGTTCCAGTTTTTTTTTCTATAAGCACAAGTCAACTCGTTTTGAAAACACAATTTTGATGAATGAACCAAACCAAATTGATGACGACATAGGCAACCTTCAAAACTATTGTTTACAGATCCAAATTTGTATTTAGAGTATGCACTTTTAATTTACTCTTTATATAGTTCTTACAAAGAATTCTATTACTATAATTATAAGGCGTGCTGTCCGTATCACCTTGTTGAGGTTATATGCACCATGTGTGGAATTGGTTCTGTTATCGTCCTGTGTGACGCTAGCTAAAAGCTCCATCTTCGTCGTGCCGTCGCTGTTTGACATGTTCTTGCTGATGCTTAGATCAGTGAAGCTGACGAGGTCGGTCGGCAGGTTGTCGCAACGAAGATAATTGCAGACGACATTAAACGGGTCTCCAACCATGACATTTGGCTTGTCCAAAACGTCCAGTGCTCCTGTGACCTGAGGGACGAGAGACAGAGAGTCATGCGGGGGTACATTTGAAATGTGAGTTGATATCATGAGTGTAAGTGTAATGAACCCGGGGAAAAGAAGTTACGGAAGTGTTTATTATGTTATATACGGATTTAATTTAATTTACACAGATCCTTAATAAGGTGCAAGTAGAGTACTAATGTAAAGCCTTGATTAATGGGATTTTAGCTGTATTGGGGCCACGAGCCAATAGTCAAATTAAAATCACTTTAGTTTTCCCAAATGTCTAATTATTCATGACTGTAGTCAACAAAATCTTGTAGGTGATTGAGCGAAAACGTAGGGTGAATGATAAACAAAGCGTGAACACCCGTGGACTTGAATACTCGCTCACCGGGTGTTCACATGGGAGTGTGTAGAGATGTCAGGTGAGAGGGGCAATGTGGAGAGTGTGTGATATAAGCAGGCAGAGGGACGAGTAAGGACAGAGAACATTTTTTTGAGCGTGGACCAGGACGGTCATGTTTTTGTCGATATGTTGAGAGAGAGAGACAAACACAGTGAACGTATTCTTTGATAGCTGCTACACTATATTGCTATGGATATACATATGTCTATATATGGTGTAAATAAACGTCATTTACTCTGTTGAGTATTCAAGTCCACGGGTGTTCACGCTTTGTTTATCATTCACCCTACGTTTTCGCTCAGTCATTCTCACACCATAACATCTAACCGTGACAGTGATAAAGTAGTTCATGTATCTTATAGTTTTTTCCCCAATTTGTTTATATTAAAAAAAAACAGCCTTTAAAAACGTATTTAATAGATGTATTACATTTTCTAAAATACCACAGCTTTCAAATAGTGAAACTATTTACATTACCTCCTAGTAACTTACTGGAGCATCTAGCCAGAAGGCTAAGAGCAATGTAGGGTATGGAGTTAATCCACTATTTACTTGTTACTTTTGTCAATCAATTAATTCGTTTCCAAGAACTTGAGCTTCTTTTTAATATATATATATCTTCTATACTAATAAAAGGGAAAGCCCTGACTGACTGACTGACTGATTCATCACTAATTCTCCAACTTCCCGTGTAGGTAGAATCATGAAACTTTGGGAAGTTGTTAGGTACCCTCTGAATACGAAAATTGGCGAAAAAGAATTTTGAAAATCTCACTCATGTGGGGCCGGGGGCCCAAAAACTTTGTTTGCCTACATCACTAATTCTCCAACTTTCCGTATAGGTAGAAGCGTGAACATTTGGGAAGTTGTTGGGTACTTACTAACGACGAAAATTGGCGAAAATTAATTTTAAAAATCTCGCTCATGTGGGGCCGGGGGCCCAAAAAAATCATTTCCTAATATGGGCTCTATAAAATTTGAAAGTCACCAATTTTCCTATTTCCGTGTAGGTAGAAGCATGAAACTTTGGGAAGTTGTTGGGTTCCATTTCACGACGAAAATTAGCGAATTTTTTTTCTTTTTAAATCTCGCTCATGTGGGGCCGGGGGCCCAAAATCATTTTTTTTGTGCATCACTAATTCTTCAACTTTCCGTGTAGGTAGAAGCATGAAACTTTGGGAAGTTGTTGGGTACCCACTATCGACGCAAATTGGTGAAAAAGAATTTTAAAAATCTTTCTAATATGGGACCGGGGGTCCAAAAAGTTTTTTCCTTATAAGGGCTCTATAAAAATTGAAAATCACCAATTTTCCTATTTCCCGTGTAGATAGAAGTATAAGACTTCGGAATTTTTTTAGTACATGCTCTCGACGATAATTTAAAAAAAAAAAATTCCGACTCATCGGGGCCGGGGCCCATAAAACTTTTTTTTCCTTACACGAGCTATATAAAAATTAAATATCACCAATTCTCCTATTTCCCGTAAAGGTAGAAGCATGAAGCTTTGGAAATGTTTTAAGCACACGCTTTCGGCTAAAATTGGCCACATTTTTTAAAAAATTCCCTCTCATGGGGCGCCGGGAGCCCAAATATGAGCTTTTCTTATATTAAAAACCGATTGATCACTAATTCTCTAATTTTTCGTGCAGGTAGGAGCATGAAATTTTGGGACAATAAATAGCGAAAAAGAATTTTAAAAATCTCGCTCATGTGGGGCCGGGGCCCCAAAATCTTTTTTCCATATATGAGCTATAAAAAATTGAAAATCCCTAATTCTCCTTTTTCCCGTATAGGTAGAAGCATGAAACTGGCAATTTTTTGAGTACACGCTCCCGACGTAAATTTGCTAAAAATAATGTTACAACTCCTTCTCATGGGGGCCGGGGGCCCAAATATAGTTTTTCTTATATTAAAACAAAATCATCATTAATTCTCCAAATTTCCATGTAGGTAGGAGCATGAAACTTTGGGAAAATTGTTAAGTACCCTCTCAAAACGAAAGTTGGTGTAAAAGAATTTTGAAATACACACTCATGGAGGCCGGGGGCTCAAAAACTTTTTTTTTCTAATATGAAATATAAAAATTGAAAATCTATAATTCTTTTATTTCCCGTGTAGGTAGACAAGGAAAAATAATTANTCCGTGTAGGTAGAAGCTTGAAACTTTGGGAAGTTGTTGAGTATTCCCCCCCCCCATTCCTTCCCGCGATGGTAAGATTAAATCACCTCTCACTAGAGTGACGATTGTCGAAATATAGTTTTTTTTCCCCAATGTGAGGTTTATAAAAAAGACGCATCTTTAAATCTCCAAGTTCTTGTGTACGTAGGAGCCTGAATGGTTGAAGTTAATATATTTAGTATATCCATCTTCATTCAGATTAAACTCAAATGGTGTTTTTAATTAGTGTTACGCGGGTTCGCAACGCTAGCTGAAACCCTAATTTCCGCAGCAAAGCGCGGGTAAATTGCAAGTATACTAATAAAAGGGAAAGCCCTCACTGACTGACTGATTCATCACTAATTCTCCAACTTCCCGTGTAGGTAGAATCATGAAACTTTGTGAAGTTGTTGGGTACCCTCTGGCTACGAAAATTGGCGAAAATGAATTTTGAAAATCTCACTCTTGTGGGGCCGGTGGCCCAAAAACATTTTTTGCCTACATCACTAATTCTCCAACTTTCCGTATAGGTAGAAGCATGAAACTTTCAGAAGTTGTTGGAGACACTCTTACGAAAAAAATGGCGAAAAAGAACTTTGAAATTCACACACATGGGGGCCGGGGCCCCAAAACTGTTATTCTCCTTATATAAGCTATATGCTAATTTAAAATCAATAATTCATCTATTTCCCGTGTAGATAGAAGCATGAAACTTAAGAAATGTTTTGAGTACATGCTTTCAACGATAATTGGCAAAAGAGAATATTACATTTCCCACTCATGGGGGCTATGGCCCCGAAAACGATTTTTTCCATTAAATTAGCTATATAAACATTGAAAATCACCAATTCTCCTATTTTCCGAGTAGGTAGACTCATCAAATGTTGGGGAGTTTATATATACACTTTCACGATGCTAGCAGGTGAAATAATTTTTAAAATTTCTCTTACAGGGCGGATGGGGGCCCAAATTTAAAAACTAAAAATCACTATTTCTTTCATTCACCATGTAGCTGGAGAGCATGAAACTTTAGGAAGTTGTTGAGTTTAATCTCCCGATGATAATTGGCGAAGGAGAATGTTAAATGCCCACTCATAGAGGTAAGGGAGCCCCCCAAAAATGGGGCCCCATAAAAAAAATTCTCCACTTATATGAGCTATTTACAAATTGGAAATCAATAATTCTCCTTTTTCCCATATAGTTTCAAGCATGAAACTTTGTAAATTTTTTGAGTACATGCTTCCGATGATATTTGACAAAAGAGAATGTTAAATTTCCCACTAATGGGGGCCGGGGCCCCCAAAACATTTTCTCTTTATATGAGCTATACAAAAATTGAAAATCACCAATTCTCCTATTTCCCCATATAGGTAGAAGCATGAAACTTTTGAATTTTTTTTAGTACAAGCTCCCGACAATTGGCAAAAAGAATGTTAGAATTCCCTCTAATTGGGTACCGGGGGCCCAAATATATTTTTCTTATATTAAAAAAAAAACAAACTTATCACTAATTCTCCAATTTTCCGTGTAGGTAGGAGCATGAAACTTGGGTAATTTTTAAGTACCCTCTCAGGACAAATGTTGGTGTAAAAGAATTTTGAAATTCACACTCATTGGGCCCGGGACCCCAAAAACGTATTTTTTCTTATATGAGATTTATAAAAATTGAAAATCACTGATTCTCTTATTTCTTGAGTAGGTAGACTCATGAAACGTTTGGGAATTGATAATTACACTTTCATGATGGTAGCAGATGGAAACATATTTTAAAATATCTCTTACTGGGGGCCGGGGGGCCAAATGTAGTTTCTTTCCTAATATCTAATATATAAAAACTACACATAACTAATTCCCCCATTCTCCATTTAGGTAGAAGCATAAAACTTTGGGAAGTTGTTGAGTACCATCTCCAGATGAAAGTTGGCGAAAGAGAATGATAAATTTCCACTCACAGGGGGCCTGGGGCCCAAATAATTTTTTCTTATATTAAAAACCGACTCATCACAAATTCCACAATTCATCGTGTAGGCAAAAACATAAAACTTTAGGAAGTTGTTGGGTACCCTCAAAACGATGAAAATTGGCGTAAAATAATTTTTAAATGCACGCTCATAAGGGCCTGGGCCCAAAAAGAACGTGTTTTTGTCCTTTTACGTGCTATAAAAGTTTGAAAATCAATAATTCTCCTATTTTCCAAACGCATGAAACTTTGGGGGTTTGTTAACTACACTTCCAAGATGGTAGCAGGTGAACAATTATTCAAAACATTCTTTACTGTGGGCTGGGAGGCCTAAATGTAGTTTTTCCCTAATATTAACTATATAAAAATTAAAAATCCCTAATTCTCTCATTCCCCATGTAGGTAGAAGCATAAATCTTTAGGAAGTTGTTGGGTACCCTTTCGCGACACAAATTAGCGTAATATAATTTTAAAATTCACACTCATTGGGGCCGGGACCTCAAAAACGTGTTTTTTCCAAATATGTGCTATATACAAATTAAAAAACACTATTTTTCCTATTTCCCAAATAGGTAACGCATAAAACGTTGGGGATTTTTTACAAACACTTCCACGATGGAAGCAGGTGAAATAATATTTAAAATATTCCTTGGTGGGCACTGGGGGCCAAAATATAGTTTTTTATGCACTCACTCACTTATCACTAATACTCCATCTTCCGGCAGCAAAGCGCGGGCAAATTGCTAGTATACTAATAAAAGGGAAAGCCCTCACTCACTCACTGACTCACTCACTGATTCATCACTAATTCTCCAACTTCCCGCGTAGGTAGAAGCATGAAACTTTGGGAAGTTGTTGGGTACCCTCTGACGACAAAAATTGGCGAAAGAGAATTTTAAAAATCTCGCTCATATGGGGCCGGGGGCCCAAAAACATGTTTTTCCTTATTTGGGGTCTATAACAATTGTAAATCACCAATTTTCCTATTTACCGTGTAGGTAGAAGCATGAAACTTTGGGAAGTTGTTATTTACCCTCTCACGACGAAAATTGGCAAAAAAGAATTTTAAAAATCTTGCTCATATGGGGCCGGGGGCCCAAAAACATGTTTTTCCTTATTTGGGGTCTATAAAAATATGTAAGCTATATAAAAATTGAAAATAACTAATTCTCCTATTTCCCGTATAGGTAGAAACATGAAACTTAGGAAATTTTTTGAGTACACGCTCCCGACAGAAAATGGCAAAAAGAATGTTAAAATTCCCTCTCATGGGGGACCGGGGGCCCAAATATAGTTTTTCTTATATTAAAAACCGACTCATCACTAACTCTCTAAATTCTCGTGTAGGTAGAAGGATGAAACTTTAGGAAGTGTTTGGGTACCCTCTCACTACGAAAATTGACAAAAAAGAATTTAAAAAATCTCGCTCATGTCCGTCCGGGGGCCCAAAAACATTTTTTTTCCCTTATAATGGCTCTATAAAAATTGAAAATCACCAATTTTCCTATTTCCCGTGTAGGTAGAAGCATGAAACTTTGGAAATTTTAAGTACATGCTCCCAATTTTAATTGAAAAAAAAAGAGTTAAATTTCCCACTCATGGGGGCAGGGGCCCCATAAATGTTTTTTTCTTTATATGAGCTATATAAAAATTGAAAATCACTAATTCTCCTATTTCCCGTACAGATAGAAGCATGAAACTTTGGTTAATTTTTTTGAGTACACGCTCCGGACAAAAATTGGCAAAAAAGAATGTTAAAATTCCCTCTTATAGGGAACCGGTGGCCCAAATATAGTTTTTCTTATATTAAAAACCGACTCATCACTAATTCTCCAATTTTCCGTGCAGGTAGGAGCATGAAACTTTGGGAAATTGTTAATTACCCTCTCACGACGAAAGTCGGTGTAAAAGAATTTAGAAATACACACTCATGGGGGCCGGGGCCCCAAAAACTTTTTTTTCTAATATGAGATTTATAAAAATTGATAATCTTATTTCCCGTGTAGGTAGACAAGGAAAAATAATTATATAAATTAAAAAAAAATTCCTCTCATGGGTCGTCGGGGGCCCAAAACTTTTTTTCACCTAAAATGAGCTATGTAAAACTGAATCAACACTAATTCTCCAAGTTTCCATGTAGGTAGAAACTTTAAACATTTGGAAGTTGTTGAGTACCCCCCTCCCCCGCGATGGTAAGAGGCAAAAATATTAAATCACCTCTCAATAGGGGATGATTGCCGAAATATAGTTTTTTCCCCCTAATATGAGTTATATAAAAAAGACGCATCTTTAAATCTCAAAGTTCTTGTGTACGTAGGAGCCTGAACGTTTGAAGTTAATATATTTAGTATATCCATCTTGATTCAGATTAAAATCAATAGGTGTTTTGAATTGGTGTTACGCGTATTCTCAACGCTAACTGAAATCCTAATTTCCGCAGCAAAGCGCGGGTAAATTGCTAGTATATATATATATATTACTATTAATGACTATACAGATACGCATATAGTTATTTAATGTTACTAGTGAATCAAACTTGATTCCTAAGAAGCAGAAGTAAAGAGAGTTCTGGCTGCAATCGCAGAAACCTAATCTGAGTGAATCGTTCACGATAATTACGTACATGAAAATCTACAACCGAGGACAGTTTTCTACTTTGTATCTACTTTAATCAAATCTTGTGTATGAGTATGTTGGACTCTATGTTTGTTTTTGGTGTGTATTTCATTTGGTGCACTCAACAAAAGAACTGGAGTTTAGTAATGATACTAATACTAATAATAAATGATAAAATTATAATTCACGTAATTGTGAACAATGATGACCGAATATCAAAACATTCATTTCTGATGTTAAACTATTTTTTAAAAAAATATCCATGTCATAAGAAAACATTTACAAGATTTCTTACCATATCTGAACGAAAATAAATGGTAGAGATAAACATAAACAATAAGAGATTCATTTCTTGCCTTCAATATGAACGGAAGATTTTTGAAACTACGTTGATTTTTAAAACTAAAAATACACTGTGACGTTTTCCTCCAATTTAAGTTCTTTACAATTGACGTCATTTATTTGGTTGGAAGGCCGTATAAAATATCCTCTGCATTGACGGCGAGACTATGCGAACATAAGAAAACTAAGTATAGACTGAACCAAACACTAACACCCACGCTCGTGTTACTTAAGTCTCTTGGACTCTTAATAAAAGTAAAATAATTGTATAAACTAATATTAACAGCATAAACTTTGAAGTTCGCCATGGAACTACACCAAAGATTAGGAAATAAATATTTATAAAAAAGCAACCTTAGCGTCAATTTTATATTAACATCTTGTCTTTATAAATCGGGTTATCCGTTTGAAATCTTATAATTGAACTTTAACCTTTCCCATATTGTTTAAATGGCATACAATTTTGCGCATGTTCATATCTATTTCTTCTACATATTCTTTTGCCCTGAGACTTAGTCTCTTGAGGCTTTGGCTAATATCTGGTGCCATACAACACTGTCTTCACGTAGGACTCTTGCCCCCCCCCCCCCTTACCTCCCCGGATATGTCTAGCGCGGGACACGAAGTCCTGATACCCGGCACCGACACACAGGGAACGGGGGTATGTTGTTCTCCCGCTTAGACTATTATCAGGTATTTCAGCCATAACGCATGAATGAAATGAGCTTTCTTTTCTTACCTTATCCCGATAAGTGTATGTAAACATAGACTCACCTTTGTTCTGGGAAATAGACTTGTGAGTCGAATCCATTTCACTACGCCACTCATACGTGATTTCGAGCGACCATTGCTGTTTCGAGCGACCATTGCTGTTTCGAGCGACCATTGCTGTTTCGAGCGACCATTGCTGTAAGCAATCATCCTTTATAGACGTTTTATTTGGCGTTCATATATTCGGATACAATAAATTTTAATGTTAACGAGAAGAAAGAGGAAAAATAAATTAAAATTAAAATAAAACCTGTTTAAAACCAAAAACACTCACCTTCAATTCAAAATTAATACTTACTTTAACTATGAAAATTTAAAAATTAGTTCCAATACATCCTCCTCCTCAAGACACGTCAAGCAAAAAAAAAAAAAAAATTAATAAAAAAAAACGAAGGGAAAATATCAAAAAGACAAAATAAACAAACAAAGTAAGAAGATGTAGACTACCTTTCTTCTAATCTAACATTAATCGATTTCAAAGCTTAAAGAAATTGTTTTTAAAGAAAAATAATTCATTTAGTTAGTACAGACTTTCGAAGGGATGATATTCCTAATGTCAATCAATGCAATTCCTTGACACTATTGATTTCTTTCAAGAACTATGATGAGAAAATTATTATTATTATCACAATTAACTGTGTCGCATAATCTAAGCGGGGATTAAAAAATGTCGTCGATGTGTTACACACGTCACTCACTACACTCTGTGTCCAGAAACGACATTTATTGCAATGAGGCGTAGACGTTCATTTTGTGTCAATTTACTTATAATGAATTCTACATAGTAATAACATGAGACATCCTTTTAAAATATTTCAATATCTTGAAATAAATAAAGTGTTATCATTAATTCTTCATTTAAAAGCAAATTTGATTGACATTTTTAAATTGAAATTGAAAGGTTTAAAAAAAATATCTTTGAATAGTTAACAAAATAAAAGGTTAATTTCGCGAGAAGAGGGCATCTTCAGTATGGGATTTGTCGACTTGAAACGCATTTGAAATAGATTTAAAAAGAAAAGGTATTAGATTCATCACTGGAGAACATCCAAAACTGAAGAGAGGAACCATGTTACTTAAATCATTTAGCTAGACACTACGTGGTAGAAGTAAAAAGAGCAAAGTTGTTATAAGTGAAAGTAAACATCAATTTCAAAAATACGTATTATCATCGATTGTTTTAGTTAACGTGCTATGAAGTTTAAAAATACTTTCTTCATTTCATCTCTTAAAATATTGAACATCAATCGAATGCCCGGTAGTTTGTAAAAAAAAAAAAAAAAAAAGAATGCTCCAAGTAATGACAATACCTTGAACATTCTTGATCTCTTAAAGTTCGTGAGTCAGGTTCTTTGTTATGGTTAACAGATTGTTAGTATTGAAGTTGTCTGGATCTAATATGGACATTTTAAAATAAAAAATTTCATCTAATTACAAGGACTGGAATGAACTGATAGGTAAATATCTTTTACACTTTGCTATCTCTTTTGCATTGTTTAGGGAGCAATTAATGGAGAGATCAAAGTAAATGAATATTTAGTAGATTAAATTTTAACACGTAATAATTTTTTAAAGAAATTAGTTACATTAAAATGTTAACGTATTGATACATTTTTTTTTGGCATTCCGCTAGGTCAGGGGTTTCCAAACCCTTAAGCCGAAGGGCTACATTAACTGTCAAACAGTAGCACGGGGGCCGACTACTAATGCCCCAACTACTAAGTTTTGTGGTAAACTAAAGGTAAGAATACTTTCTTTTTTGGAGATGAAAAAGTATCCAGGGGCCGGTTGAGAGGACCTCGCGGGCCGCATCTGGTCTGCGGGCCGTAGTTTGAGACCCCTGCTCTAGGTGAAAAAGATGATAATAAAGGTGATAATTTTGAAAGATTAAGAGAAAATGGTTCATTAATGTGTTAGAAATGTCATCAATTTCTTCAAATGGACATCAACCTTGACATCCGAACGCCTCTTACTCTAAGTTCATGTTATTTCGATTTCTCTAATCTACATATGGCCTCTTCTTTGTTTTAAATGATATATTACAATTATTGAATCGTCGATACTATTTTCAGACGATATTTATGACCAATCCATGTCACGAATTTCAAATAGCGTCCCCAACGAACGGAAGTGACATCATTTACCGATATTTATAATCTCCTCGATTTAATGGACTAAAAGATAGGAGCAGTGGTCCTCAAATTACCTGTATCTTACTTCGGTGACTTTTCAAATCAACATATCTAGCATGAAGAAAGTTAATCAAATGAATTGATTCAGATTTGGATTATGAACATTTTTTTTTGAAGAGTGGGTTATTTAAAGTTTAGAGTCAAAGCATTAAGAAAACACCAGTGATCTTAAAAGTAAAATAAACATGACGAAGAGTTCTCAGTTACAGCTAATTGCCGAATGAGTTCACAGTATAAACATGTCAAAGTTCAATTATGTAAGACAAAAATAAGTTGTTGTCTTTTAAATAGCACACAGAAACAAATATTTGTAATACCTTATTAATAGATATATATATAATAATATCTTATTAATAGAATATTAGGCGGAAATTAAGTTATTATTACCTTGGTTACACCAATAATCAGTAAAGTCAATATAGTATTTTAATAGGTGGACAAGTGTATCGAATATTCCTAGCCCTTCGTTCAAATAATGTTCTCCCGTTACAAACAACTTTCTAAAAGTTTTAATGAGTGGGATAATCTCATGACTTTGAGTTTGAATGAAATTGCGGAGGCTCATTTCTATAAAAGCAACGCATTTCTGGATTATTCGATACTCTCCTATGTCTCGATAATCGATATCTAATAAACATAACTTTAGAACCTCGGCCTATCTCTGGTTGCTAACCTGGAATGGTAACAGATAAAACAGGTTGCCAGATAAAACAGATTGCCTGGCTGGCTGAGAAATCTACTCACGAACTAAATCTCGTGGACATCAGAGTTTGCATAAATTGTAATGCAACCTGAGCATAACCTGTGCAGGAATTATAGCAAAATCTTAAAAACCTTATTTGAAAATGGTGTTTTGGAGGTGAGAGATTATTTCACTTAACTTCTGTGATAATATTCTTATGTACAAAAATATTACAGGCAAGGGATTGCATAGAAACACTGACTTCTAATCGGTTTTAAAATAAAGGAGATATATTTTTAACAGGTTAGATAACGATGTCAAATATAATTTACTAGATTGTGCCAGGCGCCGTGGCGCCTGCGGCGCCCCCTTTTTTGGGCGCCTACGGCGCCAACCTTTTTTTAAAGACCAACTAACTTGTCCTTTTTTGATAGATTGTGCCGGGCGCCGTGGCGCCTGCGGCGCTCTCTTTTTTTGGGCGCCTACGGCGCCAACCTTTTTTTTTAAAGACCAACTAACTTGTCCTTTTTTGATAGATTGTGCCGGGCGCCGTGGCGCCTGCGGCGCCCCCTTTTTTTGGGCGCCTACGGCGCCAACCTTTTTTTTAAAGACCAACTAACTTGTCCTTTTTTGATAAATACGAATTATTAAACTTTATGAAATGTACGCAAAGTATTTAATAATAATAGGGGTTGTATTTTGCACACCGATGCACACCAAACAATGACGTCATCATATTAAATATTTTTACAGCGCTCATCAAAACACGATTTTTCAACTAAACTAACTGCTGTAGACTGTCGTACATCGCTTCTGTAGCGTTACGTTACAAACCCACACCACTGGGCTATTATATATATTAATTGTGACAAATCAAAATGTTGCTACCGGAAATTCAACATCTTCTGCAATTTAGGTTTTATGGATTGTTTCCCTTTGAATCCTACATAAGAATTTTGGTCATTTTCGGTTTAATAGTCTCCGTAAAACTAAAAATGTTTAGAGCTCTCGCAATGGCTTGGTTTAAAACAAACAATTTTTATAACATGTAGATATCTACATTTTCGTATAATTATATATATATTTTTTATTATTTAAAATTATTATTTTTTTGCAAAGACATAAAATAATTTCTGAATATTACTATTAGTCCCGTTTGCGTTTTCATACAATTAGTTTCATTAAGCTGCTGCCGAATTTTTGAGTATCTTTACGTAATATAAAATACTTAACAATAAAAAATCCACCTGAATTCCTTCGTAATTTGAATGAAATCACACGGAGCAGTCTTGACCAACTGCCGCTTTCCATCCAGCATATGTTCTTCTGCAGGTTAAGAAATTTTTATATAATTTATTAAACAAGTCCTGATTGTCATAGTAGACTATGCCTGTCAACGAGCAAACTACCCGGGTAGTAAAATGGTGGTCGGGTACCCGTGAAAATGTTACTGCAATATCTTTACTACCAGTGTTTGAATTGTGGCTCTTCTGTGTTCAAATTTCGGCTCGCGAATAATTTATCAAATTAAAACTTTTGGTTTCAAATATTTATCGTGAAATACGTCTTAACATTTAAACGCCTAAAAAGAAATAAGTGTTGAACGGAAAAAAAGACGGTCCTGACAAACTACAAAGTATTTTGATACACTTTTTTTCCGAGTAACTTGAACAAAAATCACTTAAAACAAAAAGGTTTTAGCTCTTTCAATTGTTCCAGTAAGGAAAAAGAACGCAACGCCAATAACTACTATTAACTAGGAAGGGCTAGGAATGACATTGGCTTTGAAATACGCCGACCATCTTTGTTATTGAGCCAGCCAATGTTGTTTATCTAGTCACCAACTCACACGTGTCTCCACTCCTATCCCCACCATACTTTGAAAAAAATTCCAATTTTTGAATGATTTTCACTATAATAACAAAAATAAATGGTTCAAAATTTGGACGGGTACCCAGGCAGCATTTTTCCACACTATTGACAGCCCTTTAGCAGACACAGACAATGGTCTTCATACAATGGTTCTAGCCTCACATGACGACTTTGTTTCCAGGCAGGGACGTGAGGCGTCAGTGGATGCCGGCACCAGCCTCTTTCTGATGTTGTGTTATACGTCATGGGTTCAAGGGTCAATCAACATGTTCTACCGTGACGGCAACAACGTCTGGAGCAGCGGAGGTACCGGCAACATCCTCTACAACGGAACAGAGTACTCTCCTACCTGTGGCTGGAACATAGTTCTACGTTCAGCCGTCGAGCTGACTAGCATTGAGGTAATATTATCCTCGTAGACTAGTATTGAGGTAATATTATCCTCGTAGACTAGTATTGAGGTAATATTATCATCGTAGACCAGACTAGCATTGAGGTAATATTATCATCGTAGACCAGACTAGCATTGAGGTAATATTATCCTCGTAGACTAGTATTGAGGTAATATTATCCTCTTAGATAAGACTAGTATTGAGGTAATATTATCCTCTTAGATCAGACTAGTATTGAGGTAATATTATCCTCTTAGTTAAGACTAGTATTGAGGTAATATTATCCTCTTAGATAAGACTAGTATTGAGGTAATATTATCCTCTTAGATCAGACTAGTATTGAGGTAATATTATCCTCTTAGATCAGACTAGTATTGAGGTAATATTATCCTCTTAGATAAGACTAGTATTGAGGTAATATTATCCTCTTAGATCAGACTAGTATTGAGGTAATATTATCCTCTTAGATAAGACTAGTATTGAGGTAATATTATCCTCTTAGATCAGACTAGTATTGAGGTAATATTATCCTCTTAGATCAGACTAGTATTGAGGTAATATTATCCTCTTAGATCAGACTAGCATTGAGGTAATATTATCATCTTAGTACAGACTAGTATTGAGGTAATATTATCCTCTTAGATCAGACTAGTATTGAGGTAATATTATCCTCTTAGAACAGACTAGTATTGAGGTAATATTATCCTCTTAGATCAGACTAGTATTGAGGTAATATTATCATCTTTGACGTGACTACTATTGAGGTAATATTATCGTCTTTGACGTGACTACTATTGAGGTAATATTATCGTCTTTGACGTGACTACTATTGAGGTAATATTATCGTATTTGACGTGGCTACTCTTGAGTTAATATTATCATCTTTGACGTGACTACTATTGAGGTAATATTATCGTCTTTGACGTGACTACTATTGAGGTAATATTATCGTCTTTTACGTGACTACTATTGAGGTAATATTATCCTCTTTGACATGACTACTATTGAGGTAATATTATCCTCGTTGACGTCACTAGTATTGAGGTAATATCATCCTCATTGACGTCACTAGTATTGATGTAATATTATCATCTATGACGTGACTACTAATTAGGTAATATTATACTCGTAGACGTCACTAGTATTTAGGTAATATTATCCTCATTGACGTCACTAGTATTGAGGTAATATTATCCTCGTTGACGTCACTAGTATTGAGGTAATATTATCCTCGTTGACGTCACTAGTATTGAGGTAATATCATCCTCGTTGAAGTCACTAGTATTGAGGTAATATTATCCTCGTTGACGTCATTAGTATTGAGGTAATATTATCCTCGTTGACGTCACTAGTATTGAGGTAATATTATCCTCGTTGACGTCACTAGTATTGAGGTAATATTATCCTCGTTGACGTGTCTAGTATTGAGGTAACATTATCCTCGTTGACGTCACTAGTATTGAGGTAATATTATCCTCGTTGACGTCACTAGTATTGAGGTAATATTATCCTCGTTGACGTCACTAGTATTGAGGTAATATTATCCTCGTTGCATCACTAGTATTGAGGTAATATTATCCTCGTTGACGTCACTAGTATTGAGGTAATATTATCCTCGTTGACGTGTCTAGAATTGAGGTAACATTATCCTCGTTGACGTCACTAGTATTGAGGTAATATTATCCTCGTTGACGTCACTAGTATTGAAGTAATATTATCCTCGTTGACGTCACTAGTATTGAGGTAATATTATCCTCGTTGACGTCACTAGTATTGAGGTAATATTATCCTCGTTGACGTCACTAGTATTGAGGTAATATTATCCTCGTTGACGTCACTAGTTACTCTCCTACCTGTGGCTGGAACATNGCTAGAATGAAAGGATACAACCGTTTATTTTGGTTGAGGTGTGTTTGGTGTGTGAGGTATGTGAGGTGTGTGAGGTGTATGAGGTGTGTGAGGTGTGTGAGGTATAAGAGGTGTGTGAGGTGTATGAGAGTATTGAGGTAATATCATCCTCGTTGAAGTCACTAGTATTGAGGTAATATTATCCTCGTTGACGTCACTAGTATTGAGGTAATATTATCCTCGTTGACGTCACTAGTATTGAGGTAATATTATCCTCGTTGACGTGTCTAGTTTTGAGGTAATATTATCCTCGTTGACGTGTCTAGTATGGAGGTAATATTATCCTCGTTGACGTCACTAGTATTGAGGTAATATTATCCTCGTTGACGTCACTAGTATTGAGGTAATATTATCCTCGTTGACGTGTCTAGTATTGAGGTAATTTTGTCCTCGCTGACGTGTCTAGTATTGAGGTAATATTATCCTCGTTGACGTCACTAGTATTGAGGTTATAGTATCCTCGTTGACGTCACTAGTATTGAGGTAATATTATCCTCGTTGACGTCACTAGTATTGAGGTAACATTATCCTCGTTGACGTCACTAGTATTGAGGTAATATTATCCTCGTTGACGTGTCTAGTATTGGGGTAACATTATCCTTTTTGACTAGACTAGCATTGAAGTAATATTATTCTCGTTGACGTTATTAATATTGAGTTAATAATCTCAGTGAGGACCCTGATTTAAGTTCATTTAGTTTCATAAATTAAATGATTGAGAAAAAAAACTATATGAAGACATAAAAAACCAAGTATTTCAAAACTTTCTTACGTAGAAAGGGGGCAAAAGTAAAATTAAATTAAAAAATATTTAAACTCTTAGTCAACCTGCAAAATTCTTATATACTCCATTGCCTCATTACAAAATGTGTTTTTTCATATAGTTCTGTAAATTTAGAAGCGTTGGACTGTCGACACTGGGGAATTTAAATACCAGATTGTTGAAAGAAAAGACTAATTATTATTTTAGAATCGCATACTGGATCGTGCGTATAAAATTAATATAGCTAATAAGTTTTCAGCTGTCGTTGGGATTAAAAACAAAATTGACGATTGTCTGTAAGCCGCTTTCTATAAAAAAATTCAAGATGACCCTCTCCATCCAGCTTGAAAAATGCTGTATTTGTATGTGTACCTATAAAATCATCTCAGAATAAAGGTTTGATCGGGAGTTTAATCAATACTCTTGCTTGAGCCCTCGATTCTGCCAGTCCCCTGCCCCTTATAGCTTAGTGCATGGAGGCGACTTTCCTTTGTGGTCTTACCCATCGTGACGCTTTGCGGATCATGGGCAGAGATCGCTAAGTGATATGTCCATCAAGCTGGTCAAAAAAATCCGAAGCAGTTGACAAATCTATTTTTCGATTTTAGATCTAGAGGATATCCAATCTATGTTTGCTATAATATCAGTCAATGTTTGTTTGAATGTTCAGATGTCAGATGCTGAGAATTATGAGGCCATAGATAACGGCCACACTTTCGTTCTGACAAACAAGGATTACATGGCAAATCCCACACAACGCGCCAGTACAATCACACTACATGGAAATTTCGAGTAAGTTATTTCAGCTGCTATATGTATAGCCTAGATAAGTGATGGCGAACCTTTGGCACGCGTGCCGCATTCAGCACGAATAGCCTCGTCAGCCTGCACGCGACTAAAATATTACTTCCTTAATGATACGAGCTAAGCCAGATTTCATTGCAGTGTTGGCACTTTGCTTTGGTTGAATTGAGGGCACGCGGCCCAAAATAAGGTTCCCCACCATTGGTCTAGATTCCCTAGATTTTCACAACTATGAGTCTAATAAAAATACTTAATGCTCTAAACTCTAAATAAAACAGTTGTTTAGACAGGTCTAATTTTAGCTGCTTTAAATAACATGGTAAAAAATTCAGAAATTAGCGCTAAATGATATTCTAAAAAATACTTACTCTATACATTTAACGTAATATTCGCATTTAAGTTGAGTTTATAACTATTAAATAGAATCCTGAGATCAGGGGTGGTGTTTTATGTGTATAAAAAAAGGAACACAAGGACAGACGAATAAAATGTCTAATTATTTTCTAAATAATATATGCTCTGTAAATTATCAGTTGTGAACCATTTATGATCGGATGTTCAGATATTATTATAGCAAAGAATGTGGTAGATCAGAACAGGTTTTTGTGTCATTCTAAAAGGTAAACAAACTGGCAAGTAGAAGAAGAGAAAACATTTCACATCTTTAAAGTACCAAATTTCTTTGTAACAAAATATGGTGTAGAATTAGACAATTGTGAGGTCGGCCTAAATGTGGGTTTTTGCTAAAACTAGCTATTTTAAAAACAGTTTTATGGAGTCTTCTTACACGAGATGTAACCATATCTGCGAGCAAATGCGGTAGTTCCTTATATTTGCTTTGGTCTTACTGATATTTAAAATGTCCACATCAAGAATCTGCGGTGTAGAAAAGAGATTTCAACCTGCAAATCTTTCATTGGCGTGAAATAAGTGTCCAGTAGCTTTCACTTATGACCTCTTGGTACAAAATAAGATTCCTCTATCTATCTATCTATCTATCTATCTATCTATCTATCTATCTATCTATCTATCTATCTATCTATCTATCTATCTATCTATCTATCTATCTATTTTACTGTTCCGTTATTGTAAGTTAGATTTAATGTTACGGTTCTGTTATTGTAAGTTAGATTTAATGTTGCGGTTCAGTTATTGTAAGTTAGATTTAATGTTACGGTTCAGTTATTGTCTGATAGATTTAATGTTACGGTTCAGTTATTGTAAATTAGATTTCATGTTGCGGTTCAGTTATTGTAAGTTAGATTTAATGTTACGGTTCAGTTATTGTAAATTAGATTTCATGTTGCGGTTCAGTTATTGTAAGTTAGATTTAATGTTACGGGTCAGTTATTGAAAGTTAGATGTAATATTACGGTTCAGTTATTGTAGGTTATATTTCTTTCAACAGCTTCAACTGGCACGCTACTTTCGTCACTTGGTACTGTGTATGCAACGACACAACCGCTGGAGCATGTAAGGTAAGTTACAGGTAGGGCTGTCAATATGGTTGAAGAAAAGCTGTCCGGGTACCCGTCAAGTATTAGAACGGGCAGACTAATCATTCTTTCAAAATGCCCCGAAAATTTTCGCCGTCATGCCCTCTACATTATTTCTTAATTATGGATATGCAAATTTAGGTGTAAATAATAAGCGATGTAAAAATGGTGTCATTGAAATACTACTATAGTACATTGTTGTTATATTAATTATGAGTAGAGGGGTGTCAAAGATTAAAAAATTTTGGTGGGGGGGGGGGGGGGGGTGTTACACAGAATCTTCTAAAGATAAAGGGCAGTAATCATATGATAGATTGGTGGGTTATTTATAGTTCATAGCTGATAACTGTTGTAATTGACCAAATTTTCAGGGAATTGCCCCTAACTAAGTGAAAGTACCCCCCAACATTTATTTCGTTATTATTTTAAAAAACCCAACAATATAATGAGTGTTTATTTTAAAGTATAGTGGGAATAGAAGTAGAGAAAAGTAGCGTGTGTGTGTGTGGAGGGGGGGGGTTAGATAAACAACATTGGCTCGTCTCAATCGGTAACAAAAATGTGCGGAGTATTTCAAAGCTAAGGACAAGGTCACTTCTGTCATTTCCTGACCTTCCTAGTTATCAGCGTTGTGGTCTATTTTGCTTACTTAAATAATTCAAAGAATCAAAACATTAGCTTTGAAGTTATTTTTGTTTCATGTTCCAAGAAAAAAAAATGAATCAAAATACGCGGTAGTTTGTCGGCACCATGTTTTATTTCCGTTTGACAGTTATTTCTTTTAAGCGTTTTCTTGTTAAACGTTTTTCACAGTACATATTTCAAACGAAAGGTTTTAATTTGATCAATTATTCGCAAGCCGAATTGTGAACACAGAAGTGCCACAGTTCATCCTCCGTTGCTTCAGACATTGCAGTAACATTTTCCCGGGTACCCGCTGGCAGTGGCATCACTAGCGGAGTGCGGTGGGGGTGGGCCGCCCCGGGTGACACCATCAGGGGGTGACACAAAAAAATAAAATTATGTATAATCCCGCTATTTTGCTTTGGAAAACTCGGAGGTGTTCTATGGGTTAAATCCTTAGGGAGGTGACACCCTGAGCTACCACCCCGGGTGACACCAACCCAAGTGACACCTCTGCCCACTGGCATGCCTAAAGATAGAAGAAACATCTTATGTTGTTCTTTGAAAGTGTTAGAATTAGGGCTGATATTGATTTTTTAAAAAATTGTTCGATTATTCGTTTAATTTTGATTGATTGTGTTTTTAAAACCTATAAATAGATCCCGATTCATTATTTTGCGAAATCGATTAAGTCGTGGTAATTCCATGGGTCCAAATTTTGTGAAGTAACACAACAAATTCGTTCAGTTATGGAAGAAATAAGGAAGAAAAACCTTTTTGTTTTCATGTGCACGTCTTATTAAATAATAATAACACGAGGGAAAAGTATGTAAGTACAATAATATAAAATATTTATATATTAGAAAAAAACATATTAGAAATATTTTCTTAAATTTTACTTGAATTTTAAATGATCAATTTTCAACGATTAATCGATTAATTAATAGTTAATTTCCTCAACCCTAGTTAGAATATATGAACAATGAACTCTTACACTATTTGTATATTGTGCTGGGGACAAATAAGGTTATTTGGATATCTTCTCTCCATCAGTGTTTCACTGGAGCTGTGTACTCTCGGCTATAAGAAATCATCACTTTTCTCAGTTAGAGATTGGCTGCAGGAGTCTTTTGGAGTTTGAGAGACCAACCGCACAGACAACTGCCTCTTATTACATAGGTTAATTACTATGTGCAAATACGGTTATCATTCAGGTTTCCTCCTAAAAGTCACATCTTTCTGGAAAAAAATTTAAGTTGAGTCCTTACTACCACGAGAGAGTAGTCAATTAACACATATTGCATAACTTTTACCAGCTTAATTAATAGTTCTTGCATCTGTTGGACAATGGCAAAAATTAATATGCATACTTTTATTCTCTCCACCACCAGAGGTGTCACTGCGATTGATGTCAAACTATGCCATAGTGTAACCCCTCACGATTCACATCACAGACCCTCGAGTCTCCCAGTGCCAAACAACGGAACAAAGAGTTTTTAATTTTTGATTTCACCCCTTGTAACGGTGTCACCCGTGCGGTCCATCCCTCGTTCACCCACATTCCCCTATTTACGTCTCTGCTCCCTCCTAATTATGAAGAAATGTTAAATAAAATCTGATTTGATCGCAACTATTTTATTTAGGCTCGAAATTTCATCATTAAAACATACTTATTTATTTCACGGTGTAGAATTAAACAAGTCAATAAAAGCAATCCTTCAAGTTGTTTACGGAAAATATTTCATGGAACTATTATTTTTTTTCTCCCATTGATTTGTCGTTAGAACGTATCTTATGAACTACCGAACTATTCCTCGCCTGTGTCGACCAGTCCGCCAGTGTCCTGGTCTGAATCCCTCTCAACATCCACCATGTCTCAGCCAGCCTTAGATACGACGCCCCAGCCAGCCTTAGATACGACGCCCCATCCAGCCTTAGATACGACGCCACAGCTAGCCTTAGATACGACGCCCCAGCTAGCCTTAGATACGACGCCCCATCCAGCCTTAGATACGACGCCCCATCCAGCCTTAGATACGACGTCCCATCCAGCCTTAGATACGACGCCCCATCCAGCCCTAGATACGACGTCCCAGCCAGCCCTAGATACGACGTCCCAGCCAGCCCTAGATACGACGCCCCATCCAGCCCTAGATACGACGTCCCAGCCAGCCCTAGATACGACGCCCCAGCAAGCCTTAGATACGACGCCCCAGCCAGCCTTAGATACGACGCCCCAGCCAGCCTTAGATACAACGCCCCATCCAGTCTTAGATACGACGCCCCAGCTAGCCTCTTATACGACGCCCCAGCCAGCCTCAGATACGACGCCTAACCCAGCCTCAGATACGACGCCTCTCCAGCCAACCTTTCAACCCCCTCCAGCGCTACTCATTCCAACATCTACAGCACTAGACAACGGTGGAACGCTGACAGACACCACGACCATGGCCAACACCATGTTGATGACAACAACAAAAAAGACTTTACCAAAAGCCTCGACCGCTCTTCAGAGGAGTGTTGAGGAAATTTATCGACAAGCTGGCACATCGGGTGAGTTTGTTGTCTTTTTGTAGAGTTAGAATTGGTCAATAATATTCTAATTGGCTTATCTCTACAATGGCTGCATTATAATTGCAGACAAAGTGCATAATTGTTACCATTAATTTACTATATTATTCNTATATATATATATATTGGCTACGGAAATTAACGATTAATTAATCGATTAGTTATTTAAAAATTGCATTATTTATTTAGACGTGCAAAGGTAAACAAAAGGGTTTTTCTTCATTTTTTCTTGCATATCGGAACGAATTTGTTGTGCTAATACGTCACAAAATTTGCGAGCCATGGAATACAATAGGGCCATTATCGATTAAATTATATTAAATTGTCAACTTTTGACAAATTAACGATTAACTAATCGATAATTTTGATTAAAGCTAAAAATTAAGATGTATGGTTTTATTATGCTGATGATTTCAAAGGAAGTAACAAAAAAGGCAATTTATATATTTTTTGCTATATTTAGTTATTTAACATGTCTTAAAGACATTAAAAAAAAGCATTGTTCTGAACTAATTTTTTTTAAATTTTTTAATTATAAAACCAATTTAAATAATTCAATAAAAGTGATGCATATGATGGAAAAACTGAATAATAACAATGGAAGATATTGCTAAGTCTTATTTCTTAAGTGTTATTTCAAGGCATGTTACATAAAGGTTAAATGTGTCCAAACTTATTACAATTAGAATTATAATCAAATTAATTTTAAAAATATAAAAGTAATACATCTGTATAGCAATTATTTAATGAATAAAGAAAACGTAAAGATAATCTTTTTATTCCAAGTGGTTCAAAAGTTTTATTCTTATTTCTAAGACCTCATAATCATTTTTTCACTATGTTGTTTTCCTTCATATTCTGTGCCCTTTTAGGGCATTTTATTTTAAAATGCACATAAATTAAGTATTTAATAAAAAATAATATTGTAAGGAGATATATTAAAATATAAGTAGTTCAATATAATGTTAATTTAAAGTTTGTTATTGCTAAATAAGTAAAAGCAATGTTTAGTATTGTTGATATCATTTTACTTATGAAACAGCTTATTTGAAAGTTTACACTTTAATTTTTTTTTATGGAGAAATTTATGCGTTAAAATAATTAGGTAATGAACTACTATTAATTGTTGATAATTAATTATGTATTAATAAATAGATATTTTGTTTAAAATTCTTTAGTTTTAATAACTATTTTATCAATTAAAATAACTTTAATCAATAATTTTTTTTACCGATTAATCGAGAATTTTATCGTTCATTTCCGCAGCCCCAATATATAATTATAGAATCCAATCGCTTCTTGCAAATTAGCTTGAACTAAAATCATTCTAATTTGCATGCAAAAATACCGGGATATAGACGTCTAAGTGATGTATTGAGATGTTAAAAGCACTGGTGTAGTCAGCTGAGCATACGCGATAGTAACCCTGAAAAGCTAATTGAATTGCATGCCCTCCCTGTCAAAAAAGGTGGGAGGGCGAATTCACCCTCCTACACCCTCCCTCGAATACACCACTGGGTAGAAGCCACAACTTAACAGCTAGAGGTTTTTAAAATAGTTTTTTTTAATAACTAGCATAAGTATTCAGCTGTATCATTAATACTATTAACAAGATGTATTGCTTTCATCGTAAAGGGTATGCTCATATTTTCAGGACCCTGCCGGAAGTACCTGATGAGAATGGGGAATTCGTGCTACAACGGTACCCGCTACAACACGTTGAACGACATCCGAAATTTTGTGGACTGCTGTACTATCTGCTGTTCTGTGGATGTGTGCCATGGCATCAATTTTTACGTGGCCACGAATAGATGTGACTTAGTTAACGAAAAAGTCATGACGTCAGATCTCTTGACCTTGAAGTCAGGATGCGATTTCTGGAGGTCGAATTCTTCGAAATAATGAACAATACTCTATAAATATTATTCAAATATTATGTCTCCCCTCCGTTTAATATAAGTGTAAGAACTGAAATGATAGAGGTTGATATAAGTTATTATATCGAAGACAATATGATACACAGATGTGAACCAAGGTTCTTCATAACGAAAGAGACTTCCAGAAATCATTTATCTCTAGCAGGATCTCATAAAATAAATCCGCGGTGTTCAAAAGACGATGTACCAAGAAGTCTTCCTTCAAGGAAACAGTTTCCGGGACCGTGAGCGCAGTGTGTTTTGGGATTCCATCAAGTTCAAAAGCGAATGATAGTTTATAGCCCGTTTGTCAGCCATGTTGGAATAGATGGTATATCAATAAATAAATCAATATTTTATAAATATCAATAAATAAAACATTAAAATAGGTTTACATGAATTCTTTTTCCTATGGACCTTATATGGAATTAAAAAGACTAACACAAGCGTTTCAAAGTGACCTCGGGACAAAGACCCAAGACCATGTCGACTAAAAGAATTATCCAGATAATCTCGTTATAGGTGAATATATGGAGGTAGTGACTGAAATGTGAAGATCGGCTAGAATGAAAGGATACAACCGTTTATTTTGGTTGAGGTGTGTTTGGTGTGTGAGGTATGTGAGGTGTGTGAGGTGTATGAGGTGTGTGAGGTGTGTGAGGTATAAGAGGTGTGTGAGGTGTATGAGGTGTGTGAGGTGTATGAGGTGTGTGAGGTGTATGAGGTGTGTGAGGTGTGTGAGGTGTGTGAGGTGTATGAGGTGTATGAGGTATGTGAGGTGTGTGAGGTGTATGAGGTGTGTGAGGTGTATGAGGTGTATGAGGTGTGTGAGGTGTGTCAGGTGTATGAGGTGTGTGAGGTGTGTGAGGTGTATGAGGTGTGTGAGATGTGTCAGGTGTATGAGGTGTGTGAGGTGTATGAGGTGTGTGAGGTGTATGAGGTGTGTGAGGTGTGTGAGGTGTATGAGGTGTGTGAGGTGTATGAAGTGTATGAGGTGTGTGAGGTGTGTCAGGTGTGTGAAGTGTGTGAGGTGTGTCAGGTGTGTCCGGTGTATGAGGTGTGTGAGGTGTGTGAGGTGTATGAGGCATGTGAGGTGTGTGAGATGTATGAGGTGTGTGAGGTGTATGAGGTGTGTGAGGTGTTTCAACACAATGAACATAATTTGACAATCAAACTAATACCAAAACTCTCTTGTTATCTTCTTTGTTCACCTTTCAACTATAGCTGTGGTTTGGCTATGCATATCCCTAATTGTGCTAGCATTACAATACGAGATAAAGAGTATACATTAACCTTTGGGCTTAAAAGTAACGGGGGGGGGGGGGTTTAAGGGAAATATTACAAGAAAGTTTAAGATATTTTGGTCTCAACATTTACCGACGTCATGTTAGGGTCTAAACATTTACCGACGTCATGTTAGGGTCTAAGCATTTACCGACGTCATGTTACGGTCTAAGCATTCACCGACGTCATGTTACGGTCTAAGCATTTACCGACGTCATGTTACGGTCTAAGCATTTACCGACGTCATGTTACGGTCTCAACATTCACCGACGTCACGTTACGGTATAAGCATTTACCGACGTCATGTTAGGGTCTAAACATTTACCGACGTTATGTTACGGTCTCAACATTCACCGACGTCACGTTACGGTATAAGCATTTACCGACGTCATGTTACGGTATAAGCATTTACCGACGTCATGTTAGGGTCTAAACATTTACCGACGTCATGTTAGGGTCTAAACATTTACCGACGTCATGTTAGGGTCTAAACATTCACCGACGTCATGTTACGGTTTCAACATTCACTGACGTCACGTTACGGTATAAGCATTCACCGACATCATGTTACGGTCTAAACATTTACCGACGTCATGTTAGGGTCTAAACATTCACCGACATCATGTTACGGTCTAAACATTTACCGACGTCATGTTAGGGTCTAAACATTTACCGACGTCATGTTACGGTCTAAACATTTACCGACGTCATGTTAGGGTCTAAACATTTACTGACGTCATGTTACGGTCTAAACATTTACAGACGTCATGTTAGGGTCTAAACATTTACCGACGTCATGTTAGGGTCTAAACATTTACCGACGTCATGTTAGGGTCTAAACATTTACTGACGTCATGTTACGGTCTCAACATTTACCTACATTATCTCCCATTTACCACTGGTTTAATATAGTTTGATGATTCAGCAGATGTCAAAATGACGACGGTCATATACATTTTAATTATGAAGCGGAATCAATAAATGAAACAAGTAAAACAATAATAATTGACAGTGTAGTACGTGTCAACGTGTTCTGCATATGACCCAGATACATTAGGTCGCAATACTTAAACCAAATTTGGAGACTAGTTAGCCGGGACACGTGTTGAGCCAAGCTACTAAAGTTACACAATATAGGAAAAATATTGAATTAATTAACCTCAATTGGTTTATGCCTTTACCTTCCAATACGAAACTCTCTTTTTTATGTTAACTAAAAACGAAAAACAGCGAATGTATCATTTGGTATTGTGCATACACAAGGTTACTTTATCTCACAGAAGCCGTGGACTTTCAGTGATCACCTCAAAGAAGTTTTTTTTTAGTATCTCGAGAGTTTCACATTTTCACCTACTAATTGTTTCTAGAGATAAACCTTTTGTTCTTGGTGGATTAGAGACAAAGTCTTTGTGACTGATAATAGGACTGATAATACACTACGCGACCAAAGGAAAGTAATATTTCCTTGTCTTTAAACATCAACATTATATTGATATGTACCAGGAGAGCCGCTGAACAATCAATGCCAATCTGATAGGACCAGAGAAATGACCGGTTAATGTTCCACTTTGATCTGTGTTTCAATATGCTCAAGTCCTCAACGTTTTCGTATGTGAACACCCGCTGACGTCAATACACCTCAGCTACAAGATGGTTGCAAGATTCGTTGGACTTGAAAGAGTTGTGATAATTTAAAAAGTGTGAACAATCATTTACCAGGAGCGAGGGTCACTTTTTTAAAACCCGCTACTTCGTTGTTTTCAACCTGTTGAGACGAGGACATAAGTATTTCCCGTTCATTCTACATTTCACAATGACCTCCATAGTTTTATAAGGTGGCTTTAAGAACTTAAACCTGTGCAATACATATTTTTTCTAACGAAGTAGTTATTGACTACAGGTTGGTCCGACCGACTCTATTGAGTAAGTATCGCATGTTTTAACAAATGTTATCAAAATACTCCTATATTTTTATAGGAATTCATTGAAATTATTTACACACGAAATAAATGAAATATGGAAAACTTCATACATATATCGATATTTGGAAATGTTATGTTATGCTACGTAGACAATGGCGGGTTTTGTAGAGAAAAACTTCACGTGAATATAATCTGCTATAGAATGTTAAAATAAATGTCTAATTTTAATTTCATTTTATTAACTTCACTTTATTGTCACATGTTTCTATTTTTTTTATTAATTGTTTTTTTTTAAATCAATGTTAATTATACTGTCTGGCATGGATTCGGGTATCGTTTCAATAGACAAGCAAATTGAATGCTTATTTTTTGTTTAGAAATGTTCAAATAAATACAAAATTTCCAATTATCTAATGAATTGTTTTTGTTAGTTGATGTAAAATACGATTTTCACGGAAAATCAAACATTCATTTAAGTTGTGAAAAGTAAACACATGAAAGTAAATTGATTAACAAGAGACATAATTTATTGTTCTGAAAATCCAAAGTTGTCAAAATGTTTACTATGCCGCTACTGTGTTCAAACATTGTAACCATGATGCACAAACTCAAGTCTAACACGTTGAGCTGTTGGATCATGTGCTGTGTCCTAAACTCAGTATCTTGTGGAGAAAATTTCTTCACCCTGAGCTCGAGGAACCACAGCAGAACCCAGGTGTTGGGAAATATCTGTCCTAGTTCTCACCTGGATACACCTACCTGTGGGTGGGAGATCGTTCTGTCTGCCTCATGTAAACTGCTGCATGTCATGGTAAGTCATGATTTAGCCACTATAGCATGCAGAGATGATTCATGTTACTTTTTGATCATGGGAAAACTAAATATAACATTAATGGCCAATCATTTACAACTAAATATAACATCTCATGTTGAGTCTTAAAATAATAATCATAATCGTAAATTGATAATTTATATAGTGCTGTATCCCAGCAAGAGACCGGGCTCACAGCGTTTTATATGGAGATACATATAAATACATATAATAATTTAAAAATCAATCATATCATAATTACCACCTGAATGACAGTATGTTACACATAAGCTAAGTTAATCATTAAAAGAAATATTTTTTTCATTAATTTTGTAAATACATTCTGTAAATATGCGTCTAAAGTGCAGTCTTAATGGACTGGGTTGTTGGAATAATGAAAAAATAATTTTTTCGTTAAGTCATCTTCATCTAGATGTAACATTTGATGAAGACTAATACTTCACTTAATTTAATATTTATGTTAAGTTAAATAAGACTTACAACAGCATTTTGTGGTGAAAGATGTACCACTAAATTTAACATTTAAAATTTTAAATTTAATTTTAACATCATAAAATGTTTAGTTGTAGTTAACATTTGATGATATATTGTGTTCTAATATTTTTTTAAAAAATATCATTTTCAGTCATGTAAAATTAGATTTAAAAATGTTATGATGAGTCCCGAAAGTGGAATTATTATTTTTTTAGAAATCTTATCGTGTAATAGTTAATGTTTATGAAATTCATTCAAATATTTTTGCAACATTTATACCAATTTTATGATGTATGGAAAAAAACGGGTTAGAGAGAAGGAGAGAGAAAGAAAGAGAGAGAGAGAGAGAGAGAGAGAGAGAGAGAGAGAGAGATAGAGGGAGAGAGAGAGAAAGAGAGAGAGAGCAGATAGAGAGAGTGAAACGTAGAGAAACAGGGAGGAAATAAAATGGAGCAAGAGCAGATCGAAACGTAGAGCAGTAATGAAAGAAAGAGATTATGACAACCTCTAGAGAGATTAAACGCCATGATAATTGTCATAGATTTTAAACAGTGCCGCGTTTATAAAACATTAGTTGATCCAAAACCTATGATGTTTGATGACAGCTAAAAGAATTGTACAAATAGACAAACGAGTTTACTCATTGGTTTATCCAAATGCCGATGATAGTTGATGACAGTTGATAGAATTGGACAAAGAGACAAATGTTTCATGTAGAAAAAAAGCGTGTGCAGGAAATCTATAGAAAAAAATATCATGCGCTGGAGAGTCTAAAGATAAAATAAATAGTAAGGGGAACAGTATTTTAAAAAATCTTTAAAGGGGTATAATCGAAGGTATCTGCAAAGGATTTAGGAGAGAGAGAGAGAGAAACAGAAAGAGTGAGAGATATAGAGACATAGAGATAGAGAGATAGAGAGAGAGAGAGAGAGAGAGAGAGAGGGGGAGAGGAGAAAGAAAAATAACTCGATATTTTAAAAATATTCATGAGCTAGCGATGACTTGCCTAGGAAAAGGGTGAGTTACATACAATACATTTAATGTTAATTTATTTGTGTATGTGACGTACAACGATTAAAAGGTTGACGGTGTGAGTATAACAAGAGACGGTCTGAACAGCTTTCTTCTGAGAAACACAGCCTGCAACGTGAATCTCTCCAAGATAACTACGCCCTTCTGCCTGTCAGTAACATTGTATGGGGAGTTTAATCTGTAAGTTGACATCTCGGTAACAGTTTTACGTAGTTAATTTTTTTAATCGATGAATAAACAATCTCTAGAGAATGGCATTAAATGTGAAAGAAAACTTGTAGAAATCGACTTCAATGAAACCATTGTGTCTAGAGGTGTACAGCGAAGAACAACCGTTATTTATTTACATGGGTTCACCAATTTGAGGATCTGTTAAGCTACAGAAAATGACTTGGGAGTCATTACAAACATGCGTATTGTTTTAACAACAGGACAACTGTCGAGAAAGGGTGGCCTCTACGTGGCTCGACAGATGAGTAGGGTAGCGAGCTGACCGCAACGCGAAACCGACATTTCCTGGCAGGCAATGCAAAAGTCCGTTTTGCTAGGAGTTGGGTGCTAGTCACACATAATGACAGTTGCTGTACGGATTTAAGGCAGAGCATTAGATGCAAAGCCAATGCTGAAAACCAAAATACCCGTTGAGGGTCGGGTTATTCCGAAGCGACCGTTTCGCCCCCCCCCCACTAGCAACGCCATTGAGCGGTGCAAGTTTAGGGCCAGGAGAGCCAGTTTAGGGCCAGGAGAGCCAGTTTAGGGCCAGGAGAGACAGTTTAGGGCCAGGAGAGACAGTTTAGGGCCAGGAGATACAGTTTAGGGCCAGGAGAGACAGTTTAGC
>MUZC01004821.1:129828-156945 GCA_002072015.1 Radix auricularia | reverse complement strand
GGTCTTATTTCATACTCACCACAGGTCATATTTTATACTCACCACAGTTCATTTTTCATACTCACCACAGTTCATATTTTATACTCACCACAGTTCATATTTCATGCTCACCACAGTTCATATTTCATACTCACCACAGTTCATATTTTATACTCACCACAGTTCATATTTCATGCTCACCACAGTTCATATTTCATACTCACCACAGTTCATATTTTATACTTACCACAGTTCATATTTCATGCTTACCACAGTTCATATTTCATGCTTACCACAGTTCATATTTCATGCTTACCACAGTTCATATTTCATGCTCACCACAGTTCATATTTCATGCTTACCACAGTTCATATTTCATGCTCACCACAGTTCATATTTCATGCTTACCCTTTTACATATTTTTACTACTCATTATTTAGGTTCTCGCATGAGTTCATAATTTTGAAGATAATAGAATATAAATTTTGCCATAATATAAATTCATACATTAAATTAATTATGCCGAAATTAATCCAACACTGAAAATAATTGTAGTTTACCCATTTAATTACGCTGTTTTTGTTTTTAGTTTGCGTTCTCCTGAAACGATTGATATAAATGTGTTTTTAAAAAACCTTTTTTTCCTATTACTACAGCCTGTACCATACGCCGTTGTGAATATCGGACAAATGACACCACTTGACACTAATTATTTTGAAAGAACGTCTAACGTGGTCTCGTCAATAGATTCCATACTTGGACTATGTGATGAACTAGCTACAGTGAGTAAGTCAATAGATTCCATACTTGGACTATGTGATGAACTAGCTACAGTAAGTCTATAGATTCCATGCTTGGACTATGTGATGAACTAGGAACATTGAGTAAGTAAAAAGATTTCATTAGCTACAGCGAGTAAGTCAATAGATTCCTTGCTTGGACTATGTGATGAACTAGCTATAGTAAGTAAGTCAATAGATCTATGCTTCGAGTATGTGATGAATTAGCAACAGTGAGTAAGTCAATAGATTCCATGCTTGAACTATGTGATGAACTAGCTACAGTGAGTAAGTCAATAGATTCCATACTTGGACTATGTGATGAACTAGCTACAGTGAGTAAGTCAATAGATTCCATGCTTGGACTATGTGATGAACTAGCTACAGTAAGTCAATAGATTCCATGCTTGGACCATGTGATGAACTAGGAACATTGAGTAAGTAAAAAGATTCCATTAGCTACAGCGAGTAAGTCAATAGATTCCTTGCTTGGACTATGTGATGAACTAGCTATAGTAAGTAAGTCAATAGATCTATGCTTCGAGTATGTGATGAATTAGCAACAGTGAGTAAGTCAATAGATTCCATGCTTGGACTATGTGATGAACTAGCTACAGTGTGTAAGTCAAGAGTCATACTTGTAATAGTTGAGTCCATTATCTCTTTAATTAAATTTACGTATTAGTAATGACGGACGTATTTTGCACACAAAAAATAGATATTTTTAAAACATGTTAAAATTGTGATAACTCTTTGAAAGAAATCTGACTATGTGAAGCCTATTGTTGATGGATTCAACTTGACATTAACATTAATGCATTCAAAATGTGTGTTTCTGTGCATCTTTTGGCCAGATCCTACAATCATGTTGTTGTTTTATGTGCATCTCTTGGCCAGATCCTACAATCATGTTGTTGTTTATGTGCATCTTTTGGCCAGACTCAACAATCATGTTGTTTTATGAGCATCTTTTGGCCCAATTCTATAATCATGTTGTTGTTTTATGTGCATCTTTTGGCCAGACTAAAAAATCATGTTGTTATTTTCTGAGCATCTTTTGGCCAGACTCAACAATCGTGTTGTTATTTTCTGAGCATCTTTTGGCCAGACTCAACAATCATGTTGTTAATTTTCTATCATGCCAAGAAGTGTCATTTGTTTACACTGGATAAAGCTGCATATTCTTTTAACTCATGTCTGATCGTTCAAGAGTTCTACACAATAATAATTATGGAAAAGTAAAAGTATAGAAGAAAAACGTTAAATGCATTATCATTAAGACAATTCCCGTATTAACATTAAACTTTTTTCTTCAGATTCCAGGAGCTGTCTTCTGCTACAACACGGAGGCACCTGTTACAGCGGCATACACAGGTGGATATTACCCGAAGAAATCTCTCTCAGCACATGCTCCACGTTATGTACTCACGCACCGCTCTGCGCAGGCTTCAACTACCGGAAGAGCCAGTTAAAATGTGAGATCATATCTGAAGAACGTATCTTTGAGTTTGGCCAAACCGAAGCCGGAAGTGGATGTGATTATTGGCAGGTGATCAAGAGAAGCTGATGAAACTAGGCGGGATCCGTGTAAAGATGAAAGCACTAGTCTACTTGTGTTAATAATATAGATGGCCTCCTCATTTTATTGATGTGATATCTTTATTGCTTATTTTTATTTGAGAATATATTGAGGTTATCTGGCTAATCGTTAATTAAAGGGAACATCCTAAAGGATAGATTTCTACATCGAAGTGGCTATTCGATAATATTAAAGAGTTTCTTTATATGTTTAAATAGTACGAGTTTCATCCTGGTTGTCATGGTAGTATGAAGTATTGCTGAACTAGCGGTATTGAGGAATTTAAAAATAAATATTATTTTTTGCTTTAATTTTTTACTTCTTCTATTTAAAAAAATAATAATGAATTGATCATTTATAATATTATTTTTACGATTTTAGGGTTAGGGATAGGTTTAGGCTTAAAGATAGATTAAGAAATAGTTACTCCTTTTTTCAGTATTTTTAAAAAAAATTTCTCCATGAGCATAAAAATAATTTTAAATCAGGTAAAAATTTTTTAAAAAAACCAAACAAACAACAAAAAACAAACAAACAATGAAATTAACAACATAATTTTAATTACCAGCCATACTAGTACTAGTGACGTGCGCTGTGTCCGAATACATTTTTTAACGGAACCCGCCCGGCTATACTGACCCGCGTCCGAATAGCGGCAGCCTTCCTACAAAATAATTAACGTAATAAAAAATTCTACACCTCTTCTAAAATAAAACCTTTGTGGGGATAATAATTTCAGTTATTATTTAATTCCATTGCATGCATTTTTTTCATTTAGCTAATAATTAAACTTAAAAAAAATTAAAATTAACAACAAAACATTAAAATTACATGTAAAAAAACAAAATTAAAACTATCAAACTATTTTCTTAGCGAAACGTCTCTGTTTTGTTTTATTCCAAATTATTATTATTTGGTTTTTACACAAAAAGAAAGGGAAATAAACGAATATTTATTTAAATATTTTACTTGAAAATCCTTTTTTTTAAAAGTTGGCGTAGAGTGGTAAAATAGTTAAAGAGTTTCTACAAGCCAAGTTAATTACACAGCTTTACGTTTGTATTGTCATAGAAAGCCTGATTTTTTAAAAAAAATGTTTGGGAATATTTGTTAACGTCATTAAATTTCTGTTCAATATTCACCGTTATTATTTAATAGAGCTGATACTATCGGCTGGTAATTTATTTAGTTGTTTCAATAACCAAAATATTATCTATCCTTTTACACAGCTGCCTTGATAGACTACCAAAGTCAATCAGCTGTTCGCAGAATTTACTTAAAAGGTTATTTTGAAAGGCAAGTGAAAGAGCCAAAACAAGCCTGTAGAAAGATATTATTTTAACTCTGAAAGCTCAAAATTTTCTCTGAAAGTAATTGTGAGATGAAGTGAAAGAGCATAATAATAATAATAATAATAATAATAATAATAATAATAATAATAATAATAATAATAATAATAATAATAATAATAATAATAATAACAAAATGATAATTTATATAGCGCTGTATCTCAGCAAGGAGCGCTGTAAAGGGCGTAAAATATCTTGAGAATAAACGAGAAACCTTAACATAGGTCGGGCTCACATAAAAACTAGAGAAAAATATGCATTTAATATAAAACATTCTTAAAGTAAAAAAGTATATTATTAAAAGACAATGCGCAAATAGAATAAAATATGCGTCACAATATTTAGTCCCACAATAATTAGTCATTAGTTTAATTCAAAAGAAATGTATAGCCGAAAGGCTTGGTTTTGACTTGCAACTTATCAAAGAAATGAAAATTCGCCTGGCCAACACTTGAGCACAATTTCCCAAAAAGCAAAACAACACATTTTTAAATAACCAATACGATTTTCATTTCAGAATGCATTTTTGAAACCTAAAACATTAATTCGAACATTTCCTTAACTTTCCGAGAAAAAACGAAACTAACCGATTAGAAAATGGGATTCCGGATCAGAGTCTTGTCGTTTTATACACTGCAGCAGCTGGATCATGAATCCTGTGTGTTGATTAATTGGTAAATGAATTTTTTTCGCATGGTCTCTTTTCTGTCTCAGTGAAGTAGAACCTGGTAAATTGGTACAGAAAAATTGTAAAATTAAAAAAAAAAAATTCTTACAAAGACGAGGGAATAAAAACTAAACACGAGGAAATGATTAAAACTAATTGACACTGATGTATTCAAGGAAAAAATCATTAGACATAGTCAAAGTCTGATGGAGTTAATTTCATTAATTAAAAAATTCGTTTCAGAAATGCAATGGGACTAGGATTCCACATATGGGTGTTTAAAAGTGAGCATGGAAGTAACGCTACTTTATTTAAATAAAAAATGATGTATAGTTCACAGGCCACGGCTATGAGGGTTCCACGCATTACCCAGCCGCACGTATTTCCCTAACTAGTGTTAGGTACCCATTCGGAGCTCGCTAGACCCAGATACGCTTTAGGCCCCGGGAACAAATCCTTTTCTACACATGGATTCGAAACCCTGACTATCTTATAGCAGTTTGATTAGCACGGCTTAATTCAAACCTTAGTAACAAAATATTAGCTATTTGAAGAATTTCAATATTGTAACTATCCGAATTTAGGACTTTATTCTCTCACAGCTTTGGTCACAGTGGCAAAGTCCTTGAGATGTAGTCAGTCTCTGTGTCTGCAATTTACTACCGCACTTTGGCCAGCAATAAAATACTTTAATTTACCGGCCAACCATTAGATTATACAAGACCTGCTTCTAGGAAACCAACAGTATATAAGCGGGTTGTTTTATATTCAAAAACAATTTTTAGAGCTAGTTTAGTGTAATTAACACTTTTTGATGACATTTATTATTTAAATTTAAGCATATTTATTTCGTTTGCTTTTACCTCCTCTATCATGCACGGCTTGAATAAATAACTTAATCAGGTGAAAAAATAGGGATGATACTGATTCAATTTTGTCGATTAATCAGGGATAATTAATCGATTAATTAACGATTAATTTTAACACCAATATATAGATGCCACTGTGAAACCTAAAGGGAAATAACAAAACAGGTAATTGATATTCTTTGTTTAAAAATATTACATCCCTTGTAAATTGTCACCATATTTGTTTACGTCTTCACGTCTAAATGAATTTATTGGTGGGAAAAGTTTGTAGGTACAAAAAATTAATGATTAATTATTTATCAATAAACAGAAAACAAAAATGCTTTAATTTTAATTTTTTTTAAAATACGATTAATTTTTCGAAAAACTATTTGAGATTTCGAGGGAAAACATCAGAGGAAATTAAAAGATGTCATCAAAATGTACATCAAGAAGTCGTGTTTGCTGACAGTTTAACAAAAAGTAATACTTTATATTCCCAATTTTATAATTCCACTAAATTTCTCGACTTTACCTCTTGATTCTTACTCCTTGAAAACTCCCCCACCTCACACACACACAAAAATACATTCCTCTCACAACACAGTAGCGTTAGAACCTTCTTTTCATTTCCCCATTAGTTGACTCTTATTAATTATGAATCTACGAAAGAGACCGCATGATTTGTCTTGTCAATATCGTTTAGCTGTGATAATCGGTCCAAGGAATTTCTTGGATTAAAATGACAAGGACAAACAAGCGATAAGAAGAATTGATGGAAAATCCTCTTTGTAGTTTGATGATAGCACTAAACGAACTTTCAAAGTTTTTTTTAACAAATGTTATAGTCTAAATAAAAGAAAGGAGATTTAATTTTTTTACATTAGCGAAACATCTTAAACCAACTTGATTCAATTGTTCCGTCTGTTTAGGTTGAACGAGCTGTAACTGAGTAAATTCTCTTTGTAGTTTGTTAACGTGCAGGTCCTTGACATTGTGGGAGAAGTTCAAGGTTGAGGGCAATGGTAATCAATCAGAAGGTGTTGTCTGTCTTCGACTCCAAATGAACGACGTGCAGCTTTTAGACAGTTTTACAGTTTTCTAAATTTAAATGTGCAGTGAGTGATCGGAACTGATATAAATATGAAGAGAGTGATCGGAACTGATATAAATATGAAGAGAGTGATCGGGACTGCGTGAAAACTCCAGGAAATCTTAAGCTTGCAGCGCTAAACAGTCTAGATATCAATCTTATAACAACTACAGGAGTAAAGCAGACTGAATAAAAGAGCTGAATTACTTATGTTATGTTAAGTGTTTTTTCAATTGTTCTTATTTCAAAAACACTTTCAGAGACACAGAAGGAGGTACAAACGTATAACCTAAAACCAGACGGCTATTAACGGATATAAATTTCCTATGTTGGCCAAGATTTAAAAAAAGAATATTATTCAGCACTGTGAGATTCATAATGTAAAATTGTGATAGCTCTCATTTATGAGTGTACTTTTTAAATTTTGTTGTTAGCCTGGGTAGAGTTAGTTACAACTATAAGGGCTATTCTCAAAATTAAAAATTTTATTTGTACAATGATTGAGAGTTTGGGTATTAAAGAAATTTTGGAGTCGCTTTCAACAGTCAACCAATCTTATCATCGAAACATGGGAAGAATGTAAACTTTTAAATAGATAGAATCATAAAAAATGTTGATTTTTTTACAAGTTATAAACGACTGTGCAATGACTCAAATAAAATGATCTAAAGTGTTAATTTAAAAAAAAGTCATTAACTATTGTGTAATGACTTATAAAATCATCAGCAAAAATTTATTAGTGATGGTGTAATGACTCGACGCTAGTGAGTTTGCCAAATTTGTTCACCTTTGACAGGGGGACATATGTGACATATTATATGTCTTGTGAAAAGGAAAGTGTTTAAAAGTCATTTATTACTTTGTGTTTACTGGGATCAAGAGCTTTATTTTGTTTGAAAAAAAATCACACAACTAATAAAAGGGTTTTTTGTACATTATGCAAGTTTTTGTGCATTACTAATTTAGAATATTAAAATGACACAGGCATTTGAAGCTAACAATAATTTGGTTCACATGTTGGTCTCGTTTTACTGGCCTGATCTTCACGGTGTCGTCTTCTTGTCATTCTGATCTCATCTCCCTGTTGTCATCTTCTTGATCTTGTCATTCTGATCTCATCTTCCTATTGTCATCTTCTTGATCTTGTCATTCTGATCTCATCTTCCTGTTGTCATCTTCTTGATCTTGTCATTCTGATCTCATCTTCCTGTTTTCATCTTCTTGATCTTGTCATTCTGATCTCATCTTCCTGTTGTCATCTTCTTGATCTTGTCATTCTGATCTCATCTTCCTGTTGTCATCTTCTTGATCTTGTCATTCTGATCTCATCTCCCTGTTGTCATCTTCTTGATCTTGTCATTCTGATCTCATCTTCCTGTTGTCATCTTCTTGATCTTGTCATTCTGATCTCATCTTCCTGTTGTCATCTTCTTGATCTTGTCATTCTGATCTCATCTTCACGGTGTCATCTTCTTGAATTTTTTATTGTGACCTCATGCCTCTGGTTTAATTACGTCTTATTGACTAGTTGTGTTAGTCTCGTTTTAAAATGATTTTCGACCTCAATCACTTTAGCTTAGTATTTGGTTTTCTGTAAGAGGGCGGTCAAGAACACTGCTATATAACGGCATAAAGACAGCAGGTGGATGAAAAACATAGTGTTTTGTGATACGATTGCTTGATTTGATTCTTTGTCAAACTTCCTCTTCTTTTTCTGTAATTTCGCACTGTTCAGGGCCGTAATATCGTGAATTAACTTTGATCAGTTTGTTTGTTCAACCATCTACTCATTCATACAGCAGTTTAAAATATGTTTGTAAATCATATCTACTTATTACTGCCGCTGGTCACTGTGAAATGGGTACAGGCGGCTATAAACATGTTCCAGCCTAATGCGAACCACGCCGTCCAGGGTGACTCTGCGAACGGCCACGTCTACTACAACAACGACACGAGCTTCGTCGCTACATGCGGCTGGCAGATCTTATTGTCGTCTGCTCAAACCTTGTGGCGAGTACAGGTAATGTTTTCTCATGGTTACAGTTGACTATTTCACCCGATGTTACCAGTGTAAGCATAAACAACTGAAATACGCTTCTCTCTAACGGCTACAACTCAGTTTCAGATGACAAAATGTTAAAATCACCATAAGTTACCAAATGGTGATTCTATGAATTATATACAAATAAAAATACAATTATATTAATGTGACTCGAAAACAACTAAACTACTTTATATTTTACAATTTTATAAACGATTAGTTATTTATAAATGCTCCCAAGTTAAAATGTTGAAACGAAATTTTCCGCTACCCTTGTCGTTGGGATGTTTACTCTAAACAGAAACCTCCATCTTGAGCTGCCCCCCCCCCCCGTGTCAAATCTTCCACCATTGTTTTTAATCAACTTCTTGGTATATGAATAAAAACCCAAGTATAATATCTTTACAATTATTTAGCTGGCATCGAACTCATGCGTAAATCGTTGAGCCCAATTTTTCGTTTATTTCTTTCACTTGTCTCTCACATGAAATATTACTATGTAGAGTTTACACTACTCACAGAGGATTATAATATAGTTTTGGGACATAAATAATGATATGTTTATTTACACTACTCTCACACGATTATAATATAGTTTATTATAATATAGTTTTGGGACATAAATAATGATATGTTTATTTACACTACTCTCACACGATTATAATATAGTTTTGGGACATAAATAGTGATATGTTTATTTACACTACTCTCACACGATTATAATATAGTTTTGGGACATAAATAGTGATACGTTCTTTAAAAAAAATTAATAGATACTAAAAATAACAAAACTTTTTGTCAGGAAATGCGTATCATCAAAGGCGTCACTAGAGTTGGTGTCATCCGGGGCGATTGCTCATGGTGTCACCCCCTCACGACTAACCCCATTGACCTCCCCCGAGTCTGCCACTGCCAAATAACGGGAAATATAGAACTATTCATTTTTGTGTACCTCCTGTGACGGTGTCACCTGGGGCAGCCCACACCCCACCGCACCCCCTTGTGTCGCCACTGCGTGTCATGCCCTTCTGTCATCGATTTAGTTTATTATAGATAGACTGAATTGTTGATAGAAATTATGTCATGATTCAGTGCAGTTGTACATCGATTCATTTTTAGTAAAAGGATTTTCCCAAAAATTGTTTTATTTTTAAGAATAAAATGCACACCAGCAAAATGTGCAGTTGTCTTATTTGTGTGTGTGTCTATGTGTGTTGCATCTGAATGCTGCATTACACAATCATATTAGTCTTTTCTCGCTGATTTAAAAGATTTTATTTACAAGCGTTAGTTGCTTTGCAGTCTACATGTTCTGTGAAGTTTACTTTTACACAGGTAAAAAAAAAATCCACATAAAAAAACACAAGAAAAACAGTATAATTCTTCCTTTAATCAGTGCTATAATTTCTTATTTCTATTTTAAAATATACACAGACGTTATTAGTATACATACATTCATTAAAATTGTTCATTACTTACACTTGTGGCGTTTTATTTTTTATTCGTTTATTTAATAACTTTATGCATTCATTATTTGGTCAAAGTGATAAGTCTGACAAAGCAGTAATTTGTCTCTTGTCCCTATAGATGCATGACGCGCAGTCTGAACAAGTGGACAGTAACACGTTCATCTTAACAGGCAATAACGATAAGGCAAGAACCACTGGCCTCATGAGTGACGTCACAGTGAGTGGACCGTTTAGGTGGGTGTCAACTCGTACCTTCTACTACTGTTTAGGCAAATTCTATTATCTTTATGTAATGAGCTGATCGGATCAAAGAAGTTATTATTAGCTTGAGAAATATAATAGTTTCAGTTTCGGGTTACGACTAGATACAACCCGTGGCGTATCATACGCCGCAGACTTGCTCATAAATAGTGCTTAGAACGTGTGGGGGGTGGGGGGTGGGTGAAGCGAACACAAATAGCAAAAGCAAATTACACAAACTGTTTGTGTAAGAAGACAATAAATTTAAGCTTTATTTATGAACTAATACAAAATAATAGTAAACGTTTCGGCTCATGCCTTCATCAGTACAATAACATACTTACATATAGGGGGCCGCGCTGGTCGCGTGGCAAGCTGAAGTCGGAGACCACGGGCCAATTGGCGCAAAACTCGTGGCACGCAATATTCAATATTGAGAACGAAGAAGAAGAAGAAGACTTACATATATCTTAAAATATATTAAAGTCTATGTGATAAAAAATGAAAAGAAAAAAGGACACAGAATATAGGAAAAAGGAGGAAGTTGGAGTATCTAAAGTAACAGTGAAAACCACAACGGGAAAACGATTTTACAATCAGGTAAAATTGTGGATTCGATTAATTCCATATGGAGCCAACGTACCAAATCGTTTTATGAGTCTATTTTCCATGTGGACTCTATCATGGGTATTGGTTGCATATAGAATACCAGTAATTGCAATATCCAAAATGCCGTCATGGTCAACACTGTTAAAATATTTAGACACAGGACACTGTTACTGGTATTCTATATGCAACCAATACTTTTATCTTGCGTTCCCCATTTATCCTGTTAATATATTCAGGCATCGGTGAACATGTGTTTCCATAACAACTATTTCAGAATCCAAAATTCCCCAATAATTTGTCACGTTATATTGATCTACATAATGCCACCAATTAGTGAGGCATATGTACAGTGTGTGTTTTTTCTCTATCAACTTTTTACAGCTACAAGTTTCCAAACATTTTCATCACGTGGTTTTGTGTCTGCAATGACTCCACTGAACAAAAGTGCCAGGTCAGAATTTGAATTTAATGATATACACTCATCGCTATTATTGTAAATAGATACATTTAGTTAAATTGGATACTATTATAAATATACATAAAATTATCATAAAAATATTGTTTGTTGTATTTTTAAAAGATATTTTTTTAAAATATAATAACTACTCATCAAAAATGTCAAAATGAAGACGATATCGTAGATCTTTATTAGAACTTAGAACTTGTTAAAACGTGTCACATCATGTCCTTTAATTGAAAGAAAAAATAAAGCTAATTCTCCCAAAGTGATTAATATCACGGTGACCATTTTAAAACACTAGACTAATATGAATCGCAAACTTGTATTTAAAAAAAGGTAACGCAAACAGTAAACAAACTTTATATTTTTAAGGATAAGTTAAATAATACGTGTTATTTGATTAAGAATAAGTTAAATGATAGGTGTTATATATTTGAGGATAAGTTAAATGATAAAAGTTATATGTTTTAGGATAAGTTAAATGATACGTATTATGTGTTTTAGGATAAGTTAAATGATACGTGTTATATGTTTGAGGATAAGTTAAATGATACGTGTTATATGTTTTAGGATAAGTTAAATGATACGTGTTATGTTAGATAATAATTTAAGTGATAAGTGTTCTATGTTTGAGGATAGGTTAAATGATACGTGTTATACGTTAGAAAAAATGTTAAATGATAAGTGGTATGTGTTTGATGATAATTTAAATGATAATTGGTATATGTTTGAAGATAAGTTAAATGATACGTGTTATACGTTAGAGGAAATGTTAAATGATAAGTGTTATATGTTTGATGATAATTTAAATTATAATTGTCATATGTTTGAGGATAAGTTAAATGATACATGTCATATGTGTGAGGATAAGTTAAATGATAGGTTTTATATGTTTGAGGATAAGATAAATGATACATGTTATATGTTTGATGATAAGTTAAATGATACTTTTTATGTTTTAGGATAAGCTAAATGATACATGTTATATGTTTGAGGAAAATTTAAATGATAGGTTTTATATGTTTGAGGATAAGTTAAATGATAGGTTTTATATGTTTGAGGATAAGATAAATGATACATGTTATATGTTTGATGATAAGTTAAATGATACTTTTATATGTTTGAGGATAAGTTAAATGATACATGTTATATGTTTGAGGATAAGTTAAATGATACATGTTATATGTTTTAGGATAAGTTAAATGATACGTGTTATATGTTTGATGATAAGTTAAATGATAGGTTTTATATGTGTGAGGATAAGATAAATGATATGATATGTTTGATGTTCACTTTGACTCTACTACAAACTTGATCGCAGCCTGTTAACTGTGAGACCATCGCCCCAAACACCGACCCTCGTGTGGCCAGGTGCACACAGGTATCGGAGCCAGGTGTCACGACGCCACACCCAACAGTACAACTTGAGAGCCTCCTAGCACTATTAAACTCAAGTAGGTCATGAACTTAACAAACCAAAACAGTACTTTTAGAAGTAAAAAACAACAATATTACTCATTCAATAATTTCTTTTTTTTTATGGAAGCGATTCGTTTTTATTTATGTGTTGCCCAGCACTTCTCTTAGGGGGGGGGGGGGGGGGGGTTTTAANGGGGGGTTATAAATGAATGTAAGTAAAATTACTTGTTAAGTAAAAAAAAAATCGAATGTCCAAAGAGTCATGGTAGTAATTCAAAATGTTTACAGAAAAGACTTCTCTAAAAGTAAATGAATTTTTGAGAATAAACGTTTTTATTGTTTAAACAACAGAAATATATTATTTAATCAGTGTAAATAATTATTTTACGAGATATTTTATTCAATACTAATTCACTGCTGTTTAAAAAATGTTAAAAAGTAGAGAGTATTATGGGCGAATTTTACATTTTTTCATATTTATTTTTGAGGGGTTTATAATTGGTTTTAAAAGAGTTGAAACTGACAACATCCAAATAAAAGCGATAGCAGATTTGAAATATATTTGGAAGAAAAAAAAACTACATTGAAGCCAAAGATGTACGAAATTTAAAAAAGTCCAGCCCTTTAAAACTCGATTACTCTTTAACTATATATGTTTACCAACTAAAGACGTGATCGGGACGTGCTATTATAGTCTGCCTATTTGTATTGCTTTAACTGTACTGAATAAAGGGACTGAAATCTATAGCCAATTAATTTTTCGGAGGCTACCCGTCCCGAAATACGTTTGTCCTTGACTGACACGTAAGTTACGAAACGCAGCCCTGAATATGTACAGTAAGTGGCTGCCCTTGAAATTATTGAAGATTTCAACGGAACCCCAGTGAAAGTGTTCACGGATGGATCCGCCAACTCGAGAGAAGGAACAGCAGGATATGGTGCGCTCATCCTATACCCAATAGGCGGGCCACCAAACGAGGACATTTCGTGAACCAGTGGGACTATGGCACCGAACTACGATGCAGAGCCTTAAGCTACACACAAGGCTTGGAAAGTACGGACCAAACACTGCAGGGATCGGATCTGATAGATTCTGACATGGTAGTGCCTTGTGACTCGAGATTCTGAAAATTGAATGGCGTAGAATCCTCTTGGTTGACGACATCTTAGATGACGTGGGTAAGCTCGAAAGACCCGAGGGTAAGGTAACTTTAGGTAACAGTACAATGGATCCCGAGCCACGCGAATGTTGACGGAAATGAAAAAAGCAGACTCTATGGCGAAAAACCTGGGCTGCCAAGCCCCAAACAGGCGTCTCAAACAGGCGTTCCCAAACATTTTTCACCCATGGACCCCCTTTATAGTCATTACTTGCCCGGCGAACCCCTAGTTAAAAAATTGAAAAATCTACAAAAATTAACATTTTGATCAAAGAGTATTTAGTTCAATTATAACTATAAATTAAAATTTAAAACAATTAATGACACAGATGAACGTGATTAGAATTTATGAGTGTATGTATGTCCGACTCAATGTATGTGAGAAGCAACCACAAATTACCACGGGCGCTAATTTCTAGTCAGTTTTTGTGTGCGTGCGTGCGTGCGTGCGTGCGTGCGTGTGTGTGTGTGTGTGTGTGTGTGTGTGTGTGTGTGTGTGTGTGTGTGTGTGTGAGAGAGAGAGAGAGAGAGAGAGAGTGAGTTGAGTGTGTGATATGATGTTCATAGCGGCATTGAATCCTTGCTCTACCAAATGGGAAGTCGGGATTTATCCAGTCAACTTTTGTACAATAACCCCCAAAGAAGGATATAATACTTGGATCTGCTTTTGTTACCAGAATTTGTCGGATCCTTGTTCAAACATTGGTTTCCTCATCTGTAGATAATTCAATAGCTTCTCCTGTATCTTTATGTTTTCAACTGTGTCTGGGATGTCAATTTGTCCAGACGGGAATATCCAAGTGAAGAATGTTACAAATTTTATTCAGATTACGTGAAGGGCCGTTAAGTTTTAACAGTAAGCTATGATGTCTTCATCTCTGTTTTGCAATTTCGAAAGATTTGGAAACATAACATTTTCCTTTTCCCAAAACTGAATATCTGCAACAAACGAGATATTATGCTTTTAGTTTTTATTAAATGTAATTTGTAACCAATGTTCAATGGATTTTGTAAAATTTGTCAAATAAATCAGTCATAAAAGAATTTCTCATTTTAAAAAAGTTAATTATGTAATTAATCATTGTTTTAGCTTCAAGGAATTTCAACATGGAATCAAAGCGAATATAAACTCTATTTAAATATGCATCTATTGATAACCAACGTACATCTGTGTGAATAAATAAACGATTATATTATTTTTATCATTTTCCAAACAATGTTGAGCGAACAATAAATCTCTTATTGAAGGCATTCCTTTTGATTTTTATTAATTACTCTCAACACATATAGAAGTAATCCATGCAAACTTTAAAGATTTTTTTCAAATGAATGATTTCAATGAATGACACAATGTACTGAAAATACATATGCTACAGCTTGTTTTAAACATGCCATAAAGTCAGGGAGTATAGTTTTAATTTAAGAAAATCTTTTTCATTCAGTCAAAACGTTTCACTTTTCGTATCTGTTTCCAAACATTTAGTCATAATTCAAATATTTTACAACACTGTATTGTCTGCATTTTTTCTTCGGCTCAATCATTCTCATATCTCTTGTAAAAAACCAATGTTAATGATTAACAACTTTATCAATTGAATGCTTTAACAAAGTCCTTTGGAAAAATGTTAATTTTAGGATACAATTTAGATACATATAATTTCCCGACACATCGAAAACTACCCAACTTTGTAACCCTCGTTAATAAACGTAAAACATTTGTATTTTACTGACCTACTGAAAGGAATTCCGCATGTCTTACGCATCAATTTTGAACTTTCAATAAACCAACTATTTTGATTGGTTATAAATGTGGAAATTACCTTAGTTCGACTTTCTTTTCTAGGTAAAACATCATTGTAGTACGTAATTGATAACACATAAGATCGTTATTAAATTAATAGAAAAAGATTTTAGATACTATTTTATAATAATATTTATCTAAGTTTTCATCATAATAAAAGTGGATGACAATTTTATTATTTTATATTAATATAACATTATATTCCATGACAATTAGCACCAAGTAGAACAAGCATTCAGATATTATTTTATTTTAATTTTCATAATAATAAAAATGGATGACAATTTTACTATTTTATTATAAGCCTTGACGTTGTTCAGGGACCCCCAAATAAATTTAAATTTGTCACGGATCCCCCTGAACGGTTTAGGGACCCTTGGGGGTCCGTAAGGACCACTTTGGAAACCACTGGGCTAGACCATAACATGGACTCGAACTGCCGTCATTGCAGCCAAGCCTCTGAAACATTACTACACCTGTTAACTTCGTGTCCCACGCTAGACATAGCCGGGGAGGTTAGGGAGGCAAAAGAGTCCCAGGTGAAGACAGTGTTATATGGCACTGATTAGCGGATGAAGCAGGTTGGCCTTAAGAGACTAAGTCCCACGTTTTAGCCAAGGCCTTAAGAGACTAAGTCACACGTTTTAACCAAGGCGTTAAGAGACTAAGTCTCAGGTTTTAGCCAAGGTCTTAAGAGACTAAGTCTCGGGCAAAAAGAATATTTAGAAGAAGAAAAGCTTATTAATTCATTAAGCGACAAAGAGCCGTCCTTCTTTTTATAACTATAGGAAAAGGTTTGAACCATGCACAACAATCAGAATTATAAAGAGAACGTAGATATTGTTACATGTTTGTATATTTGTTGAATCTGAATACAAATTTCCTTAAATTTGTTTCTCTCTGCTACAGCTCGTTGCCACAAAGTATTAGAGCGAGAAATGGACAATTGCTACTCTGGATATGACTACAAGGCCTTAACTAATATCAATCACTTTATAGACTGCTCTTACATCTGTTGTGTGTATCCCCTTTGTGAAGGTGTCAACTTTTACCGAGGCGCTAGCGAGTGCGATATAATTGTTGTAAAGATCGAAGTGAACTCAAGTTTATTGAAACCAAAACAAGACTGTGTTTTTTGGAAGGTCAGCTCCCAAAACTAATAGTTTAAGTAACTTAAGTAACACACGAATTAAAAAAAAAAAAAGGGTTATGAATAAAAATCTTGTGAAATAAAAGCAAATAACAGCAACAACTAAACAACGCATTGTTATAAAGAGTGAGTACAAATGAGAGAGATATCCTAGAATTTGATTTTTTTTTCTTTTTGAGAATTTTTAATTTTGCTCTGTTTTTTTTTAAATAAAAAATTCAAAATTTAGAAAAGAGTGTTCACTTGGCATTTTCAATTAAATATTCTGAGTTTTTTTGTCAGAATTGTTTATTTCGTTTGTTCGTTGTTTAAAATTGTTTTTAGCTTCTTATTTCTGATTGCGTTTCTTTTTGCTTCTAAAAGGCTGGCTATAAGCTTATTTTGTAAAACTAAAGCACCACGGTAATAATTCACATAAAAACATTTCCTCGATTGGATTATCATACTTATATTTCAGCTTTCACATCACACGGGTAAAATATATAACGCATATGAGTATATAGCTATAGATTGGTATGATGTGTATACAATAGTTAGCCGAGACATTTAGAATTGGGGCTCAGACGAGTTTGAAACGAATAGTTACGGTTTATTTAAGTATTAAACCAGCCCGACGAAACAAGAAATCAAACTTTTAATTTACACTCGATTGTGTCCACTCCCGTATTAAAATTATCTCTTGCGTAGACAAAAGTTGTTATACGCTTGCAATATTACTCAAAGTAACAGACATCCATCAATATCTAAAAAAATTCAGAAAAGAAATTGTCTTCTTTGTGGATGTATGTGAATCATACTAAGGTTTAATGCAATGGCTCAAGCTTGAAACGTTGGTAGTAGACCGTGAAATGTGATGTTGTCATTAAATTGATTTCACATCAAGATTCTTTGTAACGATCAACAACGGGCCGTGTTTATCTTCATTGAGTTCCAATATTGTCAAGTTGATTTTGTGCATTAATCAGTTCATAGATTGATTAAAAAGTGTTCTTCGTATTTGGTGAAGAAATAAAAGACTATGTAGGAATTATTTTGACAGTTGTAAAGATTGCTTTGAAGTCTGAATAAACAGCAATGTCGTCCCTGACGTATAATATCAATAGACAAGGAACGACTCAATAAGTGGGATTGACAGTACTATGTATGGTTTGTTGATTTTAGTTCGGGGGATCTAAAGTATTCATTAGCCACTAGAAGTAGAGAGGAAAAGTAGAGACAGAAGGAAGGAGAAATAGAGAAAGAGAGACCAGGAGATAGACAAAAACAAAGGGACGCAGAGAAAGAAAGAGATAAAGAGAAAGAAAGAGAGAAAGAGGGAGGGAGGAGGATTACGAGTGAGTATTGGGGTGTATTTCAGTTTCAAACCTTGTAGGCCTAAAGTTTTTTTCCCTATGATTGCCTGTTGGCTTCTTGTACTGCTGGCCTCAAATTCGTGCCACGTACTGTAATTTTCATCATATATTTCAATAAGTTAATCGAAATAATAAGCTTGACTATTAGTTAAAACCCCGTTTTGTGTAAGGGTATCAGAGTGGTAGCTACAATATTTTGCATCCCAGGACCACCTATAAAATAGCCCCTCTCTCCCCTCCCCCGTAACGTTTACTTAATATCATGCCCTTGTTCGCATATTATATTGTGTCGGAAGAAATAAAATCTACAATAGAAAATTGAGCAAATCCGTGATTCACGCGTGCATCTTACATTATGCCTTATATAAAAAAAAAAAATAACAGATTTATTTAACATAATTCCCCCGCACACCTTTATTTGGCCAAATATCTGTGAGATGTTGGACCACGTTCCCCCCTCCCTTCCTTCACACCCGTCTAACGTTGGCTGACATACCCACGTAACAATCAAACAAAGAACGTATCAAATATTTACGGTCCGACTTGAGGGATGTCATTCCGTGCTTTCCCAATGGTCACGGTCCTTTGAAAGAAAGCGTGCATTCGCTGCATGTCATTCAAACAATATTCATGTTTGTAAACGCTTTCCTTACCATAAAAGCACGAGTTGATTGAAAAGAGTATACAGAAACTGAATTTTTCTCGTTTTACTATTGCACCTTACTATTGGACCAAATCGGGTTTCTTTTCGTAATTGAACGTGTACAAAATTTAATGACAGACCTAAAACTCACACTTCATTGAACCACTTTTGATATATTTAATCTGTGTGTCACCCTTTGTTTTGCAGCGAATTAAAACTCTTTTCATTGAGGGTTTGATGTTGGCAGATTTAGCGTTGCCCATGGCAACTGACATCACTAGAATGTTTTAAAGGGGTTGGGATAGTAAAACTGCTGTAAATATTTCCTCTAATGTCATTAGTTATTTTTGGGGTACGCTGCCATACGTGTGTTAAAGAAGGAAGCTGAAGCAATTCTGAGAATATTCAAGCGATTTTTGAGAGTTTCAGTTTTTGTTTTGGGAATCGATGAAGAAGTATGTTTTGATAAAGGGAAATTATGTAGACATATTGTTTTAAACATCAATCTATATTATATTCATATAATATCTCATTCTTGTATTTTATTACTCTTATATTCACATTAAAAAGTGTGAAATTATTTTAAGATAAAACTAAATTATATTTTGCGTTTACTGTTCTTTGTTGTAAACATAGATGTCATCGTAGATACATTTTTAAAGTCATGCTGTATATCAAACAAGATTATTATTAATATATTATAACACACACACTTACACATACAAATATAAGGGATCGATTAACTTAAAATTAATCGTTAACTGTTGAAATATTAACGATTAATTAATCATTCATTTCGATTAAAGTAAAACAAAAGTAATTGAATTTTATGGTGTCAAAAGTATATTTTATTAAAGGTACTTGTCGACAAAAGGAAATAACGCTGGGAAGTCTTCCTTATACGACATCTTTTAACTACAAAGCAAACAAATAAGTATATTGACATTACTTGGTTGAAGTTGAAGACTGCTTTTACATGTCAAAATATACATTTAATTAGCTGCAGTATTCGACATTCTTTGTAATTCCAAAGCGTTTTTATTTCAAAAGTATAAATTTAATAAACCTCTAAATAAAATGATTTTTGTTCGTACATTTATTATCTAAAAAGCATTAATTAATAGATAATTTCGATTCTACATACTTAACATTCTTCAAAACATAAAAAAAAAAGAATTATGTCTATCAAAGTTTAATTTAATATTTAAGAATTTCTTAAATTTTAAAACAGATCGTAAACTTTTGTAATTTTGATAAAAACATTTAATCTGGTGTTTAAAAATAGGGGACTTTATCCTTACCCCTAGGATTACGTCCTCTGTGGTCACAAGTTGCACAAAATGAAACTGACCACACTTGTTGGGTTTCTGTCGGCATGTGGTCTCTACCGAGTTTGTGCGTTTCTCAACTTTTTCTCGCTAAGTGCCACACCACATAGCACCAGTCAGGTGACCGGAAACATCTGCTTCATGTTTGAGGAGTACACCCCGACCTGTGGCTGGGAGATTATTTTGTCTGCTTCTTTTAATCTCACAGGGATTATGGTAATTAAATAGATAAATATTGGATAATTGAAGTCATTAGATACTTAATCTCACAGGGATGATGGTAATTACATAAATAAGTATTGGATAATTGATGTCATTAGATATTTATTATTTTGTTTAAAGTTGGTCGAGTTGGCGACGACGAGTTTTTATTGTTAATAATTTCTGGCGTGTGGGAGGGGCAGGTTTTAGTTTCTTCTTATCCCCTAATAGGCGGATGTGGGGGACAGGAGCGGGGAGGCTTGAGTTTTAATTTCTTTTCCCCAAATAGCATGATGTAAAGTAGATTCTAATCGTGATTGGGAAATTTGTTAAAATTGTCGTTGTCTACTCTTTGTCTTTCTCAAACTTCGGCTATCTACAACATCCTTCACCTTCTTAAAATAGTTATTATGTGGTCGAGTTATTTAATATTGTTTTTTTTATCACAACACGAAACAGAGTTGAATTACGGGATTGAAAAACAAAGCAAAGATTGAGAACTATAATTTTGGTCAGGTAAAAAGATGTTGGTCAGGGCTATACTGTAGTTGTAATGTCACTTCTATATAACGCCATCAGTTAAATCCTTAAAGCTTGAAGCAGTAGAGCAGGGATCGGGAAACCTTTTGTCCGAGAGAGCCATAAACACAACAAAAGTACAATAATTATATCTGTGAATTCTCTTAATTCTTTTTAATAACATTTTTGTGATGTTTTTTATATGCAATTAATATGTAGATCAAAGGTGTCTGAAGAAACTTTTAAAAAAAATAATAAAAAAATAAACGAACATTTTAGAGCGAGCGGCAAACAACAAAAAAGCCAAATCTGGCTCTCGAGCCATGGTTTCCCAACCCCTGCACTAGAGGATAGAAGAAAAAAAGCAAAGTAGTGATGGAAACACAGCACAAAGATAACCTAGTACCGTCCTCAGATGGACATAGAGATAAAACACTTTTAAAAAATTCCGTATAAAAGAACAGACACATTCTCATTCTCCGCCAGGAATTTGGGCGTGGAATGGGTTGCATAAATAAGGAAACCAGGAAAACCAACACTAAATCAACATTTAAAGCTCTAACCCAAGGCTAAACACAAATATAAATAAGCGTAGTACGCAATAATCTTCTATATAGATAGAGGGTCTTTAACAGGTAAGATAAGATGAGGAGAGATACACACAGATCATAGAACTGCTAAAGAAATACAGAATGTCTCCGCAAGCCATACATAACAACCTGCACTCATTACTCTCTTCTGTTCAGCAACCCTCTCGCTACCTATAAAAAAAAAAATCCTACCGCCTCATAGGGCGTTTAAGCTAGAAGTTTTCATTTGTTCTGTTTCTGACTCAGAACATCCAATAATGTTTTGGAGAAAGGGATTGTGCGTTGCTTATCGATTATTTCCCCTTGGGTTTTCCCCAAACAGATAAGCTAGAAGCTAACTGATCGACTCACAGTGTGGGGAGATTAAGCGTCTAAGTCGAACAGGGCTAGTTATACTGTAGACCAGTGGTTCCCAAAGTGGTCCCTACGGACCCCCAGGGGTCCGCGGAACCTTTCAGGGGGTCCTTGGAAACGTAAAAATTTTCGCTGAAAAGCTATAACCTTGACTAATATTTAAAATGTGCTACTGACGGTGCTAGGGCAATGGTAGGAAGAGAAGAGGCTTTCTGGCTTTCTTAAAACAAAATTTAACAACACTTAACAGCTCTTCATACAGACATGAAACAAAGATTTGAAGACATTCTACACTTGGATATTCCCGACTGGGTGTTGAACCCTTTTGTTCGAGGACAAACTCAGATCCCCGTCATAGATGAATCCATACTAATACAGGAGAAACTTATAGAATTATCCACAAATGAGGAACTTAAACCAATGTTTGAAAAAGGATAACACAAATTCTGGTTACAAAAAGAGATCCCAGTTTTATAGCCTGCATTATGGGTTATTGTACAAAAGTTGTTGACTGCTTTCCGTTCTTCCTATTTGGTAGAACGTGGATTCAATGCCGTTTTGAATCTCATCACAAACTATAGAAACCGGCTAGAGATCAGTAGTCGTGGGGATTTGATGTTGCTACTAACAAACATTGAGCCGGACATAAATACACCCATAAAATGACATCAAATTCACTCACTCATTAACTTTAATTTTTAAAAAAACCAAATGTTAAAATTTCAATGCATAATTCTTCAACAAAATGTTTTAAAAAATTATTAAAATTATTAATTATTAAATATTTATTTATATAGCGTTTTGACTTGGGGGTCTGTGGGCAAGTTTTGACTGTAAAAGGGGTCCACGGGTAAAAAAAAGTTTGGGAACCACTGCTGTAGACCAACGGTGGCCAAACCGCAGCGCTCATGCGCATGCGCTCTTCTGTTTTCGGATTGCGGCTGCGGCGTACAATTTATGGAATATATGTTACAAGGATTACTGGAAAATTTCCAAGACATGTTTAGAAACCAATTGGGCTTCCATACGGCTCTAAACAATATATTTATATTAGAAATGGCTCTCAGCTTCTTCAGGTCTGGGCAACCCTGCTTTAAGTTCTAGGTGGCAATTTAATTGAAAGTAATTACGGTATGACATATTCATATATTATGTATATATGATTCTAGAATGCTCAAAACTGTACTTGCTTTAATTAGTTTTCATCGCCATTTTTTTTTCTTAATATATTGCTTCGCGGATTCAAGTATCCATTCCCTTCTTTAAGACACACATTTAATTTTTTTTAAAAAAAGCAAACCTTTTCTTAAATACATACTTGGCTTTCAGGTTGATGGTGCGAAGATGGCGAGACGATTGGACAATATGTTTGACTTGACCCATACATTGTGTAACCGGAACCTGTCAGCCAGACCAACAGATTTGTGTCTGAAGACCACTCTATATGGATCGTTTGTTTTGTGAGTAACAAATTATGATACCAAATCAGGGATTCTCATTAATTTTAATCGTACTCTGTTGTTAGCTTGCATGTTTTAAGTTCCTTCTATTTCATTATGGCAGGTAACAATCAATTTTTGATGAAATAATTATGAATAGTTAAATCTTATTATCAATTTAAAACCTGTTTAAGTTCGTATTTTGAAATGTAATTTGCACGTGAATTTGAAAAAAATGACAAAAACATGGTTATTATCATTAATTCATCTTTTCATAAGTTGTAAATTATAATTAATGTAGAATGGATGTATATGCGCCCCCCTATAACAATAAAGTTATCAATGTGGCCCTCCGTAGAAAAATTTGGCATCCCCCCCCGGTCTAGGTGGTAAATAGGGTGAGTAGTTCCGAAAAGAGTTGGCCTCTACGTTCCTGGGGACACGAGTAAGATCACGGAGGAGACTCTGGTTATCGAAACTAATAGTACCAAAGTCCAAACGGTTATGTGCTAGTAATGTCATGTATGATTACACTCACAGCACGATTCTTAGACAAAGACTAGGTAAAGATGTGATGTCGATGATGAAACTAAAGTACGAGTATATGTTGAGGGTAGGGTAATCCTAAGCCCCCCCCTCACTAGCTAACACTGAGATGTACTGCATAGGGCCTGTAGTGCCAGCCTCGAAGAACTCCGCGTACGTCAGCTCTGAGGAAACCTATCAATAGGTTGGCCACTTTGACTGGTTCTTACTATTTAGCGACAGCCCAGGCATTTAGACCGTATACTGAGCTCAGGTTGTAACGAGTCAAAGTAAAAAATTCCACCTGTGCTTTGTGAGATACATTTCGGGGAAGGCACCACCGACTGAGTCCCTGGGTGCCCAGGCGCCCTTCTCAGAGAGGACAATCCCGGTGGTGTCCCCTAGTTATTAGTTATTTCCGTGGGGGGGGGGGGGGTTCAAAGTAGCTAGGATAACGTTCCGAGTTGTCCTAGAATAGAATTAGGCTCAGTGCTTTTAACGCAATTCACATATATAAGTTAGGTGTCGTAACCAGATGTGCAGACATTTGTTAATTTATGACAGTAAAAATATCACATTAATGACTTTCATTTAAAGTCCGTGAATACTTTAGGAAGACTGTAAAAGAAACAAAAACAGGGAGATATTTCATTTAACTTCAAGGACACGGATTATTATTCAATAGTTGGCTATTTTTTTTCTATTTCATTGGACCTGCTCTGTTACTTTGTTAAATTTCCCTCCATAAATCATTCTTTTTAATTTAATTGGCTTTTGCAAATGTGTTACAGTTTTTTTCAACAAATCATTCTTTTAAAAGTTTCAGCATCTGTAAATTTCATATAAAAATAATAAAGAGTCATTGAACAACGAAATTGTGCTCCCCAGAAACGTGAAGCCAATTGTTTTGGCCGGGTGGTCGAGAGTATGCGATGCTTCTACTAAAGGTCTCTTAGAGGTAAACTGTTAATCTATTCTGTTAACATTTTTATGGTTAAATTGTCTGCGTTTGTTTAACGTTGAATTCCTGTGTCCAGTTATGTTTTAGCCATCACGTGAGGTCATATCCAATATATGGTGAGCAGTAACGTCAAATTGTTTGTCATACATTCGTCAGTTGGTATCCAGCTACAACACCGTGAGAATCGGCGAGAAGACAACGTTTGATTCAACTTACTTTAACAGAACTAGTTCGGCGCCATCCTCAATCCCTTCCACATTGGGCATATGCCCTGAGTTCAAATTAGGGAGTAAGTATACACATTCATACCACGTAAAAATTGTACTTGTATATATTCACTTTCATAAGTTATAGCTAATCGTGTAGCTAACAGCTTATATGCAAGTTCACAAACTTGACTGATGTATCCTTTTCAGAAAAATAAGCAACTAGCTAAATTGTCCACTCTATAATTAGGGTCTGATGTCCACTAAATTTCAAGCTAGAATTTTACCTCAGTGTCCAGGTCAAAACAGGCAAAGTATATGTTCGGGCGGCGATCTTAAAGAATTTAAAGAAGTTGGCTAAGTCTCGCTTCTGAAAACACAATCGAACCTTTTGAACTTTAACTAAAACTATTGCAACATTAAAAGATCCAATAAGTTATCTCTTTGTATTTTGTTTTATTCCAGTGTCTCAGTACGGAGCGTTGGAGCCCCAGGGAGATATATGTTACACGGGAGGCCATAAGGTGACCTTTCCTAAGACCTATTCGTCCAAAGGCTGTTGCTCTCTCTGCATCTTCTACCCGAACTGTTTAAGGGTCAACGTGTGGCTCATGGAGAGTAAATGTGACGTCATCACCGAGGACACTGACCTCAACCCCGGTCTGACATCCTTGGTTCTCGGCTGTAGTTATTGGAAGGTAACCCAACGGGTTTGATGCAATGACAGTTGTGCATAGAAACGACAGATCACAGGCTTCGACTCCCCGCATCTTCTTATGAGTCGACATTTTATGAACCATCTTGAAAATGTTTAACTTTTTCTCCTTCACGACGAAATTGAATATGTGTCTGGATGACTAGAATAAACAGGGTGACAAAAAATAAATATTTGTCTTACAAGCGGTTCATTGTAAATATTTGCTCATAGTCTTTAATAATGGAATTATTGTTTCCAAACGCTGGCCTTTACTTCTTCTCATGTTTGATCCTATTTTATTATAACTCTTGGAAGAATTCAGTGCACTCCTATCTATGCACTGACACTCCCAACAGCACTATTAATACACACACCAACTCGCTTTTTTGGTTTTGTGTATTACAGGTCAACATTTTTAATCTTATTTTCATCCTTTTTATTCAACTTCTATGAACTTTTAGATTTACTGTACACAAAGCAGGTAAATAAACATTTTAAAAAAATATTTTAAAAAATTAACGTCAAATTTTTGGAACTGGTTTCTTTGCTATTTACATCTACAGGAAAAATACAATAACGAGAAATATCATTTACCATATCCCCGTTTTCTTTCCGTGAAGTGATCAAACACAATAAATTGTTTTGAGCGTCAAACACCAATCTGTAAGTGTGTCTGTTGTGAGTTATTCAGTGACACTTGAAACAGCTCCTTAAAAGATGTCTTGCCGGTGGTCAAATAAGCACGGAGCTGCCCTTCTCGTTACAGACTAAATATGGTTGGCCTTGACCTTGGAACCAACTAGGAAATTGAGAAGGCTCGATATTGTCATAATTGTTTTAATTAATGCACATATTTACAGCCTTTGTGTTAGTAAACTTTGATATTGATGGAATGTTCTCACATTCGATATTGATGGAAAGTTCTTACATTTGATATTGATGGGAAGTTCTAACATTTTATATTGATGGGGAGTTCTAACATTTGACTTTGATGGTGAGTTCTAACATTTTATATTGATGGGGAGTTCTAACATTTGACATTGATGGAAAGTTCTAACATTTGAGTTCGAGATATTTATCTTAAAAATAACAGTATTTACAAGGGAAAAAACTTTTCAAAGACCCGAGTTGCGTGTTTAGTATGTTTAGTAAATTTATGAATTTATTATTTTGAATGTTGATTCTATAGTCCGGGTTTAAATTTAAAAAAAAATAAATACATCCACAATTTTAAGAAGTTTTTAAAATCAGTTTAAAAAAGAAAAGCACTCCACAAAGTATGCACTATAAAAGAAAAAGATAATATCAAATTTTTAGTAACACCAATGAACTATACTCTTATTGTCTATGTTTATAACGTACTGCTCTCGATTCATGCTTTCGAAGCAGCACTACACAGTCACAAGTTTTAGTCAAAACTCTTGACCATGACGTCATTTCAAAAAAAAAAAAATTGAGATGAATGAAAAGACGAAAGATCATTGCTGATTGTAACAAGTAAAATAAAAAAGCGTATGGTTGGGAAATACAAAAGTGAATGTAAATAATTCATTACAAGTTTTGTATCAAAAACGCCTTTTCCTCCTAAAAAATAAATCGATATTAATACATGTACCATAAAGTTGCCAAAGAAATTTGTTATCCCCCCCCCCCCCCCCC
>MUZC01004821.1:102035-129772 GCA_002072015.1 Radix auricularia | reverse complement strand
CCCCCCCCCCCCCCCGGTTGAATACCTTATTTTCTGTACTAACGCAGGGGATAATGTTAAAATCTTAATTCATATCCTGAAATATTAGTTATCTTCTCTTTAAGTGGTGAAAATAGCAATACAAGACTTTCGGTTTACTTTCAGTAGCTATGATGACCTAGCAAATAACACAATATGTGACGCTGTATATGAAATAATATGTGACAAGATATGACACAACAAATCTCTCAATATATGACTAAGTAAATATATGAAACCATAGTAGCACACATTTCCTTGAAGTGTTTAATATAATGGTTATTTAATTTAAACACAACATGTTCACAAATATTGGACAATATTTCTACAATGTTTTCATAACTAAAATACACAGTGTTTCCTGAACTTGGAATTACTGCTCCAGTAGATGAAGAAATGTAAACTTGCATTGAGACTCTGAAACAATTCTCTGATACTGATGGTGACGTTGTACGCCGTGTGGTAAACGAGACTGGTCGTGAAGTCAGGTATGATGATGACACAGATGCCAAGCGAAACCTTTGGCGCATTACACAAGAACGCCGCCGAAGAGATCAGCAGCATTTGGCGAATTACTTGAAGCTTTTGGCCGCCAAGCGCTGATACTGACCCGGGGTCATTCTTTGAGTTGAGCATCTCCGGTCCGACATCCCCCATAGGCGTTGCTGACGTGTTACGGACGTCTGGAGATGTTGAATGATTCTTGCGAAATTTTGATGCTCTGTGAAGGACGTCTGCCATGACCACCGAGCAGACGATGAGGACGAGCTGTGAAGAAAATGGTAAAAAAGCGTCTCTGACGCCAAAGATGTAAGACCTGACCTCAACTCGTTTTGGTGACACCCATAAAATGAGGCGAGTGGCGTTGACATGGACATCGAATGTTGAAACGATTCCCATGTAAGCAAACAAAGCGATTATTGAGACAAGCGAAGAACTTCCCATAACCGTCAAAGTCAGAAGCAACTTCCGACATGATGGGACATTCCTAAACTGTAAAGGTTTGGCGATACTCAAACATCGAATGACGGTGACCAAGTCAGTTATCATAATTGAGAGACTGTAGATGCCGTTCCCAGCGTTCATCGCATACAGGTGAATCGCACCGGGATCAACGAGAAACCAAACGCTATAGCCACTTAGGCTCTCCGCCATCTGGAGGATGGTGGTCAATGAATCCACGAAGGAGAAGATGGCGTAGATGAGGTCAGAAGCCGCCAGCCAGGTGAAACAAATGTTGACGCTTTCAAAGATTCCCATAGCAACGAATGTCTTAACGTTAATTATGTTTCCGACTGCTCCGAGTAATGCCACATTCAGACGCAGACTGTGCAACACTATCAAACTGAGTAAAGCAACGTTGTTAACCTCAAGAGAATCATCCGTTGTGTTGGACAACATTGACCTGTTTGAGAACATTGAGCTGTTTGAGAACATTGAGCTGTTTGAGAACATTGAGCTGTTTGAGAACATTGACCTGTTTGAGAGCATTGACCGGTTGGAGATCATACTTAACACGTTGATTAAAAGCAAGCAAATTCTTTACATAGTTTAGCCTTTAACATCGCCAGAGTTGATTTCGTCTCACTAAAGAAATAGTTATGTAACAAAAAAACTTAAAACGTCCAGCTTACAACTTATTTCACTGTGGTGGAAGGCGATTCTTTTAAACCTCACAAAAATGTGTCAGTTATAAACGAACCTCTACACGGCACTGAAGGGAAGCTATAAAGTATATTTTTTTTACAGAAGATAGTTAAAAAAAAAAAAAAAATCACAAATGTCAGCTTCTTTAAAAATACTTGTTTGTGTACGAATCAAACGAAATCGATAACACAAGACATTTGTTTAGTTAGGGAAATATGGAAATATTCTTTGCTCTAATTGCACCCTGCTTGTGGGACGATTGATCGACTTGAAGAAAACGTTTGACACGTTAAAACACTGTGTCGAGAAAACATTTCTGTTTTAAGGGTTGACAGCGTGAAATAGATGGATGACGGGAACAATATTTGATGTTTATTTATGTCGTGGCACTGTGCATAGAATTAATGTCAACGAAAATGTTTACATTAGTACAAGCATCCAACAAGAGCTACAATTTAAAGGTTCTCATATTTACTCTTGTTTAAAAAATTTCATAATCTCCCGTCTGAATCTGTAGTCGAGCAAAATTTAGAACAAGGCATGATCAATCTCAAATAGAGCTATTATATTGAACAAACAAGATAAGTACAACCAAAATATCCTATAAAAACACTAAAACTGATGGATTTGGGCAATTTTGAAATTGCTGAGAAAATAAGTGATCGAAGATTTGCCTATTAATGACATAACGTTTATATTTATTTACGAGATTATATTTGCATCTATCTTTTCTCTATGATAGGATACATGAGTGCAGAAAAAATCTCTGTTTGTAAAGTCTGTAAATGTCATTAAATGAGAAAATGTATGCAACTTCTTTTTTATAGCATTTTTAAGTCTGTCATTTATTCTCGGTATTAAATAAAGTGACTGAGAATATTCCTACGACTTAACAGTAAACAAAATGAGGGTAGGACTGCAATCAGGCTTATAAAAAATTTAATGGAATAGACGTAAACAAGGTAAGGGTTAGCTTGACCGGACGTAACAAAACAGCGAACGTTTCGGCAAAGAGCCTTTTTCAACGTACATACAATACACAAGTAAAACGAAAATAAAAATAAAATATAAAATGAAGAAACTTAGCTGCGGTGGAATCCAAAGTATCCAAAAAAGTGACAACGTTCGCTGTTTTGTTACGTCCGGTCAGGCTAACCCTTACCTTGTTTACGTCTACGACTTAACAATTGTTCAAAGACTTTTAGTTGTAACATTTAGAAAATGCTGGCTGCTTTGTACTGTAGTGGTGAAATTCTAACTGTTGATTAAATTAAAGTTATCGACAGGCAGGGGTAGGCAACTCAATGGTGAAAGGTTTTTGAGTGGACAGTGAAGGACTTGAAACAGTCTGAAAAGAAATAGGAGGCTATTATATACGTGCCTAGACATCAGTTATCGTTAAATAAACATCAAAAAACAATTCTTAAATAACTGTTCATTTATTTAAAAAAAAGCTTGAACTATATTTTAAACGAACAAATCATTTGGACATCTAAGTTCTGATCTAATTCTTCTTTTAAAAATTTCTCAGAGCTGAATACTTCTGTCTTCACACTTTCACAGTGATAATTAGTAGCGTTCTCCTTGAAATTCTAACAACTTATATCTTATGTCAATGCCACACATGTAAATAAAAATGACCTTTTTGGTGTTATTCTTGTTTATTTTTGTAATAGATCGCCTCATGCTGCAGGCATAGCTTGGGTTGCCAGCGGTCGTGGTAAGATGATCTTTATAGCAATGTACCTTTGACCTGTGGTGAAATGATCTTTATTAGCCCTTCTTTACATGTGACCTGTGGTAAGATGATCTTTATTAGCCCTTTACCTGTAACCTGTGGTAAGATGATCTTTATTAGCCATTTACCTGTGACCTGTGGTGAGATGATCTTTATTAGCCCGTTACCTGTAACCTGTGGTGAGATGATCTTTATGAGCCCTTTACCTGTGTCCTGTGGTGAGATGATCTTTATTAGCCCTTTACCTGTGACCTGTGGTAAGATGATCTTTATTAGCCCTTTACCTGTGACATGTGGTGAGATGATCTTTATTAGCCCGTTACCTGTGTCCTGTGGTGAGATGATCTTTATTAGCCCTTTACCTGTGACCTGTGGTGAGATGATTTTTATGAGCCCTTTACCTGTGACCTGTGGTGAGATGATCTTTATTAGCCCTTTACCTGTGACCTGTGGTGAGATGATCTTTATTAGCCTTTACCTGTAACCTGTGGTGAGATGATCTTTTTGAACTTGACTTCGCAACATGGCTGTAAAATTTGTTTCTCAACATTGGGATCATTTCGGCGACATGCTCTCCGTTGTTCTCAGTATTTAAAACTAAAAGTGACAAGAATGACACCACTTGTTAAATCATTAAACCTTATAACTTTTGAGGTGAGAAGAAACAAGAGAAAACGAGTAATTATACCAAAACAAAAACGAACAAAAAATCAATTCTAATTTAGTAATTCAACACAAAGATAACTTAACAAAAGCCTCAGACAGACATAAAGATAAAATAAAAACACCTTTATCATTCCGTATGTAAGAACAATCACATACAAGTTTTCCTTCTTCCCGTCCGGAATTCAGGCGTGGAATTACTTACCCGAAGAAAACCAGAAAAGCCAACACATTATCATAATTTAAAACTCTAATAAGATTGCGGTACTAAACACAAACCGTAGATAAACCATGCCACATTTAATACCATGACACATGTAATACCATGCCACATTTAATACCATGCCACATTTAATACCATGCCACATTTAATACCATGCCACATTTAATACCACGCCACATGTAATGCAATGCCACATTTAATACCACGCCACATGTAATACCATGCCACATTTAATACCACGCCACATGTAATACCACCCCACATGTAATACCATGCCACATTTTATACCACGCCAAATTTAATACCACGCCACATTTAATACCACGCCACATTTAATACCATGCCAAATTTTATACCACGCCACATGTAATGCAATGCCACATTTAATACCACGCCACATGTAATGCAATGCCACATTTAATACCACGCCACATGTAATACCACGCCACATGTAATACCATGCCACATTTAATACCACGCCACATGTAATACCACGCCACATGTAATACCATGCCACATTTTATACCACGCCGCATTTAATACCACGCAACATTTAATACCACGCCACATTTAATACCATGCCAGATTTTATACCACGCCACATGTAATGCAATGCCAAATTTAATACCACGCCACAAGTAATACCATGCCACATTTTATACCACGCCACATTTAATACCACGCCACATTTAATACCATGCCACATTTTATATCATGCCACATGTAATACAATGCCACATGTAATACCATGCCACATTTTATACCACGCCACATTTAATACCACGCCACATTTAATACCACGCCACATTTAATACCATGCCACATTTTATACCATGCCACATGTAATACAATGCCACATGTAATACCATGTAACATTTAATACCACGCCACATTTAATACCATGCCACATTTAATACCATGCCACATTTAATACCATGCCACATTTAATACCAACCCACATTTTATACCATGCCACATTTAATACCATGCAACATTTAATACCATGCCACATTTAATACCATGCCACATTTAATACCATGTCACATTTTATACCATGCCACATTTAATACCATGCCACATTTTATACCATGCCACATTTAATACCATGCCCCATTTAATACCATGCCACATTTAATACCATGCCACATTTAATACCATGCCACATTTTATACCACGCCACATGTAATACCATGCAACATTTAAAACCATGCCACATTTAATACCATGCCACATGTAATACCATGTCACATTGAATGCCATGCCACATTGAATGCCATGCCACATTGAATGCCATGCCACATTGAATACCATGTCACATTGAATGCCATGCCACATTTAATACCATGCCACATTTAAAACCATACCACATTAATGTTATGACACATTGAATGCCATTCTACATTGAATGCCATGTCTCATTGAATTCCATGCCAATAATATTAACCACTTATTTAATGCTGCTGTTAAGGTATCTACTTATTTTATCTTCAAAAAATCACTCACAAAATTTACACCACCTCAACCATGCCCTCCTTCCCCCGTCCTCCAACATACTAAGAACCTCTAAGATATTTAAATCATTTCAAAGCAATTAGGATAAGTCAGGGGTCTCCAAACTACGTTCCGCGAAGCCCTCTCATCTTGCTCCTGGAGACCTTTTAATCTCCAATAAAAAAGAAGATACTATTATTTTTACCTGTATTTAACCACAAAACTGTCAGAAGAAGTTAAGCTATTTCAAAATCCACTTGAAGTTGATGTTGCCATTTTCTCGGATGAACTGAAGCTGGAGGTCATTGATGTGCACGCAAATAAACTCCTTAGGATAACATTCAAAGAAGGACTTCCTAATGTCAAAACTTTTTGCATCAAGTATCTTCCATCTTTGGGACACCATACTTGCGAGAACAGGCATATTCAGGGATGAGATAAGTGAAGAACAATTTGAGAATTAACTTGTCTGATGATATCTCAGGTCACTGTTGATGATAGGGGCATCAAATCTAAAGCCAGAAATATCTACTATTTTGGCATCCAGGAAACAATATCACCATTCCCATCACTACAGGTCTTTATATTTATTAATGTATTATTTAATAATATTAAATATAATTTTAAATAATATAATATTTTTAATATAATATCATTAAATACTTTATTATCTTATATGTTACAGACGCTCCTTCTGTACAGAAGATTATTAAATACAACGACTACGTTTCATTCTTTTTTTGTGTACTCTGCACCCAAACTGCTGTTTGACAGTTAATGCGGCCCTCCAGCAAAAAGTTTGGAGACCCCTGCTTTATGTAAAATAACTAATAAAAGACAAACATCGTTAATTAATCGAAAATCTCATCAAAACTAATAAATTGCTAATTGACCTATGTCGTTTTTGATGTGTTTTAATGGTTATAATTTCTTTTTTCTTTTTAAATACAATTTGAAGCTTACTTACTAGCTATATATGTGATAGAGCGGCACGCGGATTCGGCTGGTGCACTGAGAAACGCGGGTTTGAGTTTCCATGAAGGCACTTTTCTGCATCTGCGACCTAAGGGTGCCCCTGAGTCCATCCAGGTCTGATAAGTATCTGACATGAAAATATTGATCGTGGTGTCTAAATAAATATGAGATGAAGAAGTTTGTTTTAGAAGTGACACAATATTTCACAGTTTTTACCCCAGGACAAAAGGTCAAAGATCCGACAAGCAAGCAGAGTCATGGACCAATACACAACTTTAAAAGTGACGGCTCAAACGTAAACACTGACATGATGGTATGATTAATGTTTGAACTGGTGTCATCACGGCTATTGTTGCATTTTTGAGTTGTTATTTGCTTTTTTGTGAAATTACATGTGACCCACCCAGTGCAAGTTTGAAATGTTATAATTTATTTGACTGAACTCAGCGTCATGTTCAGAGTCCAGGGGCGTAGCGAAGGGAAGGCAAATGTCCCGGCGGCACTTTGACAAGGGCGGCAAATTTCTAATCGTTAACTAGTATCTAACAATGAAAATTGTAAAAGATAGCCAAGCTTTATATCGAACTAAAACAAAAGCCAAATAAGAAATTACGGTTTATAAAAGAAATAATGGAGCTATCCTAAAGCATGTAAACGTTTAAATTGCCAAAGCATCCAATTTATTTCTAGATATAAATTCCTTTGATATTAATGCTACCGTACTGAAAAAAAAACAGATGCTTAAATGTTATGAGAAAGTGACACTGAGTTTGTTGCAACTTAATTTATTCTGAAAAGTTGACATCTACGTCAGTTGTTAAAGCAAAACTTATAGTACCCTATCTATTTGAAACGTAAGACAATCGAATGCTCCGAGCTGCGCATCGTTAGGGGCGGCAATTTGTTTGGGGCGGCAAATTCATAGTAGTTTATTAGCTTCTAACAAATAAAAAACTTTAAAATAAACGTTAATAGAAGACAAGCAAATATATTTTTTTTTAATGAAGAAACTATATTAATACATGTGAACGTTTCTAACGCCAAAACTTCAAATTCCATTAAAAATATAAATTCTTCTGATTCTAATGCTACTTTGTTGACAATAATGTGCCAGTACATATTTTAATTGATTCAAGTTTGATTTTAACCTAAGGAAACTACTGGGAAAGAATTATGTATAAAGGAAATCATTCTAGAAAGGTTTATTTTTCTGAAGCATCATTATTTTAACTTTAATGTCTTTGTTTTGTAGAATCAACAAAATAATGTGCAAAATGGCTTTTTAAAATTTTTTTTTAGCGGAATTAAAACTTAGTACTTCCAAATACAAATATTAGCCACTCCTTAACAAGTGTTCAACATTCGCAAAAGTTTGTTTGTTTTTTTTTTTATTTGGAAGTAATCAGAAATTGGGTAAAAAAAATAAGATTATAATATTAATAAAGAAAAGCAGAGAGAGAGAGAGAGAGAGAGAGAGAGAGGAGAAAGAGAGAGAGAGAGAGAAAGAGAGAAAGAGAGAGAGAAAAAGAAAACAATGGTATGGCATCTGTCCGTCTACGAAAGACAATCGATTTATCTTAAATATTTGCAGCTCTTGGGTGTGGCTGATGAGACCAATCCTTGAGTGGCAGTCTCTTCTGCATTTTACACACACGAATGTAGTTGGGCAGTGTTGCTGACCTTTCTCCTCGCTCCTTTTCCAACTGCATCTTCCCTAGATTGCTCCTCTGCGCTTAGCGATCCTTCTTTCACTATAGCCCGCCATGTTGTCCTATCCTCAGCCAGGTTGTTCCAGTTTTGTATGTCAATGTTGGCTACTTTCATGTCTCTCCTGCATATGTCCGTGTATCTGAGACATGGCCGACTAATAGATCTTTTCCCTGTTGCCAGCTCGCTGTATAGCACATCTTTGAGGACAATAGTGTTGCAAATAAGGGCAATATTGTGGACTTGATGCATTTTCTTGCAAAGTAAGCTCGAGCATTCTGAGAACATTATGAGGAAAAGGGTAAAATAAAACGTGTAATCTAAAACACAAACTGAGTTCATAGCAATTTTAGAAGATACAATTCGAGAAAAATCATCTTTCTTTGAAAAAAAAAACACCAAATATTGTTCCATTGAGTTCGATAGCTCCTCATATATTTCACATAAAGATTAACAAGTCATTTGTTTAATAAGTAACGATTGAAAATAAGCAGACGTTGCAGAATATTTAAAAGAATTCATTAAAACAAGAGCAAACTGCTTACGGTTTACGACATTTCTAAAAAAGATAATTAATAAATAACGATCGTAAAATAATGGATTTTCGGTGACCCAGCGTGGCTTAATACTTTTTCGTGGCTGGAAAGTGTACAGGAGTTTAAGACATAATTAAAAACATAAAATATCTCCTCAAATAGTTCATTAAACCCACCCAATTGTTTACATGATACTCTAAGTGAAACGAATTCTCGAACTATTTTAGTACACTAAGAGTTGTTGGCTGTTGCACATTCTTTTCAATGCACTTAGCCTTTTTGAATTTAAAATTGCTTTTGAAATCAAGGCATTAAACAGACTTTAGAATACAAAATAGTGAGTTTATCATAGAGCGATATTGTGGTTATTTTGTAAGCTTCAGAAGAGCTTACAGTGACAGAAAAAAGCTCAACACACGAAAAGACACGGGAACTTTGATCATCACAATAAGATTTTTTTATTTTCTAAGTTATATCAAAGATACCAGAAATTATTTATAAACGTATATTGTTAAAAATGCTTAGCAGATGCTGCTCAGAAGAACTAAACGGATACTTATAGGATGTTTTGACATTTAATAAAATTGTATGCTTTTTTTAATAGAATCTTACAATCAAATAACGAGATAGCGAATATTTGGTGATCGAAGGTGAACATGTTCCTATGCTTGAAAATAAATACGATTTTCGTTTAACAGCTTCTCTACTGTACTTTGACATTTTGCCTTCAAATTAGAAAATTCAACATTTAAAGCAATGATTTTAAAATAGGTTTTCTAAAATTAAGTTAATTAAAAATTAATTGCTATCAAAACGAATACACCAAAAATGTCTCATCTAGACTATAGCTATTTTGGTTATTGACAATGGCATGGCTTTAAAAAAGATATACATGAAAGATTGGGCCAGTAGGAAAAAAAACGTAAATTATATTCAAGAAATATATCTAAAGCTTTTTTTTTGTTATTTCGAATAATTCGAACATAAAAAGTAAAGCGTCCTTACTATTACTTTCTAAAAAGGACAATCTTTACTTTATAGCGTCAACATACTTTCCGGGGGGGGGGGGAGGGCGGCAAATTTGGGTTCTGCCCCGGGTGGCACATATCCACGCTACGCCGCTGTCGGAGTCATGTTGATAGTTGACTAAAACTGTTGTGTGATCTCGTTTAACTCACGCGGGAGTATTCCACGTTTGCTGAGAAAATCATCGCGTGGTGCTGGGTATATAAAGCAGAGAAAGTAGGCTTCAAGTCAGTCTTTACACAGACCTCAGCCTGGATTGACTGTAGATAAACAACAACACAAATGTGGAAAAAATGTATTCTTTAATTCTCAAATGAGTAAAATGATGATTTAAACATGTGCTTTTATTAACGAACGTACACATATTATACGCACATGGACTACTAAGTAATGTGAATACAGTATCATAGAGACTTGAGAGCAAGAGAGTTCATAGTTGCTGTCTATTTTAAAACTAGTGCGTTTATTGCACGTCGTTTCAGTTCAATAATTATAGGGTATTACCCTACAGATGTTCAAAATAATATACAGGATATATGGGATTCAGAAGAGATTTCTGTACAGAATTTAAGATGTTGAACATTTTAGATCTGATCACGATTACGTGTATCTTGTTACACTCTCAATTTGCTTTCGGTTCAATGTTCATCAAAGGGAGTTTATCCAACAAGTCTGAGAGACTAGATATGGGATGTTTGAAGGATGTTGGAGTTATGCCCAAAGATGTTTCGGGTTGTGCAATAAAATGCTTAATCGAGGATAAATGTGAAAGTTTTTGTATGGACCAAAACCTCAAATGTTACATCCATTTTCATTGTAATCTACCTGCTGATTCGTCAGATAAGGTTAGCTACTTTCAGAGGCTACCAACACCAGAGGATTGTCTGAATGCTGGAACTTGGCAACCTGAATCTCAGACCTGCGAGTGTTCGGGGGGATATGTTGGTCTCCGCTGTGAAAGATTCGCTGAGAGCTGCAAAGAGCTTTATCAATTGGGCTACATACCGGGCTCAAGACAACCTTACATCATCCAGCCACCAGGTCTGAATCCGTTTTTAACGTACTGTGCCAACTTCGCCAAGGAAATCAGAACCCATGTTTTCTATCACTCAGCAACGGGTCTGCTAAGTTTCAACCGTTCTTACAGCGATTACGTCAATGGGTTCTATAACATTAACAACAACAATACCGACTTTTGGATCGGATTGGAAAAATTGTACATACTTAACACAGCAGGCGGGCTTTCAATAGTTTATCTTGAAATCTTACTAAATGAAATCGATTACGTCAATTACAAATTCTTTGGATTGACAATAGGAAACTCCAGCACCAATTATACTTTCAACTATTACAAAGTGAATTATAATGATGCTATAATAAACAACACGACTGTCTCAAACTGCCTCCCCATTAGCGGACTGCCATTTTCAGTCTACGACACAGACAACGATGCCGAGCAGACGGCAAACTGCGCTAAAAACTCGGGGGCTGGCTGGTGGTTCTCAACATGTAAGCCTAACCCAGTCTGCAATCCTTTGGGTATTCCAGTCACGCCACAAACAGTAAACACAACGCCCGCGCACATGAGGTTCAAAGGTCTAAACTTGAAGTCTAATTCCAGCCAGTTTCAGTACGTCAGAATGTTCCTGATTGAACCAGTTTAATTAACCGTAGGATTCAGGTTACGCAAATTTAAGATAACTTTCTTTACAGGAAGTTAGTTGTTGCTGTAAATTAAAGCTGCTTTATATTTCTGTAACACGTGCTGATTGATTTTCGGTGGCTTAATTCTTTTTAGATGATTTTTCATAAACTCATTGTATTTTTGTCTTTACTTCCAATGTTAAATAAACATATAGTAATTACATTTTAGGTTTTTATTTCTATTATGAAAAGATTGATGAATTAAAATTACCATTTAAAAACGGGAGATTACAGTAGTCCGATTTCATTGCCAGAAAGAACTCAAAATGTATGATGAAATCAGAGGTTCCTAATAGATGCTCCTTGAGTTATGCAATCTTGTTTGGGTATTTTTAGTACATTTACGTTTACTGAATTTGTACATGTACAAACTCAACATCATTATTTAAGAATGCAGAATATGTGTACAAAATGTTCAGGCGGAATTTAAAATAAGATTAACTTCATCTAATTGTGCTGTTGCTACTTTTCCCTGTATATACTTTTGGTATAAATGGTTGTTCCTTAACTTTTTTTTTTTTTTTTTTTTTTTGCTTTCGTCACATCAATACATGAATAATATAAACTGTTTGTTACAAAAATAAAAATATTTAGCGAAATCTTATCTTAGATATACAGACGCTCCTTCTATGCAGAAGATAATTGCGTCCACAGACCATGAGAGATGATCTGTTGGCAAGTGATGCAGCGGTCACAGGCCACGGCTATAGGGGTTCCACGCATTACCCCAGCCGCCTAACTATTGTCTAGTTAGGTACCCATTCGGAGCTGGGTGACTCGGGGACTCCTCAGGCCGCGAGAACAAATCCTCACCTTCGTGTGGATTCGAACCCGTGACCATCGGTATGACAGTCGAGAGCGCTACCTCTCGACCACCACGTCCCAAATCAGCCACATCTCATTTATTTAATTATTGAATTAATCTGCTTTAAAGGATTTTTATTCAAATTATTTTGTTTAAATGGTATGCCATTAATTTCCTAAATAAAATAAAGACCAAAGTTTCTGCTTATTACATCTTTGAGAGGTACTTTCTGATTTGTTAAATATTGCTAAAAAATAATATAATGCCAGATATTTAAAATTTACCACCCATAACAGTTTATTATTATTATTACTTTATTTTTAAGTGAAATGATGTTAGCAATATGCAATGACTCACGGTATATTTAAGCCGGATTTTAACCAAAAACGTTAACCAATAAATGTTGTAGGTTTTCACCTGGTGCTTTTTAAACCAATATATTGGCGAAAAATAAGATTTTAAAACTATTAAAATGTATCGGTTTAATTAAATGAAATTATCTTGAGTATTGAAACGTTATTTCCAAATAGAATTTCCGATTTTTTTTTAATTCAAGGGAAATCATTCTAGATAGCCTTAAAACTCAGTTGTTTCATTAATTCTGATGTCCTATCCCATCACGCTACATCACACCAATGTGTCATTAAAATGCGCACCGTGCAACAATATAACATTAGCTTTCACAAAGCGGGAAAACCTTATTAAATATAATTAATGTTTACCTTTAGAGCAATTTCAAATCAATAATTATGAAAGTAATCAATGCAATTCAGATATACAACTACATTGGAACCTCTCATAACAAGCATCTCTCATTTCAAATGTAATTCTCAAAACGAGCAAAATATATGAAGAAGTTGCTCCTTTATCGAGGGACATTTGGCATAATGAGTTTCACAGAAAGGAGAAGGCCCATTTTACCGAATGTATTTAAGAGCCAGGGCCTGGACTTCCGCGCCATTGCATTTGTCTGTTTTTAGCACTTGGGCAGTTAGTGTATTCTCTTCGAGTGTGATCATCCGTTTTTACAGCTTACCCCACTATAAAGATTCCTTACCCTATTATAAAGCTTCCTTACCCTGCAATAAAACTTCGGTACCATGCTATAAAGCTTCCTTACACTACTATAAAGCTACTTTACCATGCTATACAACTTTCTTACCATGCTATAAAGCTTCTTTACCCTACTATAAAGCTTCCTTACCATGCTATAAAGCTTCCTTACCCTACTATAAAGCTTCCCTACCCTACTCTAAAGCTTCCTTACCCTACTATAAAGTTCCTTTTCCATGCTATAAAGCTTCCTTGCCCTACTATAAAGCTTCCTTACCCTGTTATAAAGCTTCCTTACCCTACTATAAAGCTTCCTTACCCAGCTAAAAAGATTCCTTACCCTGTTATAAAGCTTCCTTACCCGACTATAAAGCTTCCTGCCATGTTATAAAGCTTCCTTACCATGCTATAAAGCTTTCTAACCATTCTATATTATAAAGCTTCCTAGCCATGCTATAAAGCTTCCTTACTCTACTATAAAACTTCCTTACCCTGCTATAAATTTTTATTACCCTACTATAAAGCTCCATTACCCTACCATAAAGCTTTCTTACCATGTTATAAAGCTCCATTACCTAGGTTTAAAGCTTCTTCACCTTGCAATAAAGTTTACACTTTCAGTCTGAAACCGATGTCCTAAAACAGGAGAGGCTTGTAGCCTAAAGGCTCGTGGATATGGGTTCGTATTTACTTTAGTATCTTTTACAAAAATGTTAAACATCATCAAGACACCGGATTGCATTGGATTTTAATTTTTAAAAATGGCAACATTTAAAAAGATGACATGACGTCATTATACAAATCTTGGACTGGTTAATTTTATTAATTCTTTTGTGTTGTATATGCTATTTTTTTCAAATGAAAAACAAAGTGGCCTGACTCTCATGATAACAGAAGAAAAAGTAAAAGAGAACTGTCAGTGTGTTGTGAATGAGTCCTGTGAATACTTTATCAAAACGTCTCACAGTTACTACTCTAGAAGAAAAGGTCAAAGATGTGACAGGCAAGTTGCACCAATACGCTTCTGTAATAGTGATGGCTAAAATTGTACATTGTATTGATATAATGATTACTATTTGAGCCGGGTCCATTGGGCTCAATTGTATGTGTCGCTGGGGTAAATTTAATAAACATTTCAAAGCTGCCGTATTGATTTTTTTGTAGTTGTTCAGCAATGAGATGTGACACTTACAAAGTGTACGTAAAATACTTTTGTTATAATTTATTTGACTGAACGAAACGACATGTTTATCTAGGGGAGGGGTGATGGTGGTTGACTGAATGGTGGACATATTTCGCTTGCAACTGACCCACGAGTGATCAATGTAAGTCTAAGTAAATAAGCACGTGGCTGAGCATTCCAGTCAGTAACGCAATTGCTTTAAAGGTTGATACACTTCAATTGTTTCAGAATTCTTCAATAAAAGTTATTGTTAAATTATTTAGTCATTACAGTACAGACATTTTAACATGAGCTTTTTACCATAAATATCCAGATATTAGATTAAAAACTACACGTGACGGGAAAAGAATCAAATAGTTAGAAATTAAAACTTTAAAGGGAGCCCTTGTAACATTTCTTCTATATTAAATGTAGTGTGTTCATTGAGTTGTCGCCATCACTGGTCTAGACCAGGGGTCTCCAAACTACGGCCAGTTGGCCAGATGCGGCCCGCGAGGCCCTCTCGTCCGGCCCCTGAAGACCTTTAAATAAAAAAAAAAGATACTATTTTTACATGTAGTTTACAACCAAACTTAGTGGTTGGAGGTTAGTACTCGGCCCCTAAACTGCTGTTTGACAGTTAATGCGGCCTTTCGGCAGAAAAATTTGGAGACCCCTTGTCTAGACCTATGATTTATTTTAACGGCATCAGTCATCTTTCTTTCTGAAACAAAATAACCCGAGTTAAATTTATAGTTACCTGTGACCCTGATTCATACAATGATGACCGCTAATGCGTTAAATATAGTTGAACTTCGGTATACGTCCTTAATCTGTTCCAGACCCATGCACGTATACCAAATTTATACGTCCTTAATCTGTTCCAGACCCTTGCACGTATACCAAATTTATACGTCCTTAATCTGTTCCAGACCCTTGGACGTATACCTAATTTACATGTAACCCTAACTTATTTTTTTCCTCTAAGAAATAGAGGGAAAATGATTAATCCATTCTCATGAAGACACAAATCATATTGTTATTTACATATATACATTTTTTTTATTAACGTGCTTTAAAAAATAATTAAACACTGAATAGCAGCGTAATACTAAAATACATGATGAAAATAACCAGGACGAAATATTTCCTGTTTCATAAAATCCAGATCAAAAACAATTTAAACGTGATCTTTGTTTTACAATCGATTTCACCCCCTTCGCAACATTCACCCATTTCATTATTTTTTTTATTATTTTTTTTAATCAATCGTCGATCTCCCGGTTCGGTATTCCAAAACTAAGTCCCTGACACGCACCTTCTTGTTCTTCTTCGTTCTCAATTTTGAATATTGTTTTGCGTGACTATGGTCAGCCAAGACCATCTGCAAGACAGCAGTTGTTTTTGCAAGTGATGCAGCGTTCACATGCCACGGTAAGGATTCCACGCATTTGGAGCTGGGTGGAACTCGGGGACGCCCTAGGCCCCGGGAACAAATCCTAGGCTTCCCATGGATTTGAACTCGTAACCATCGGAACGCTAGTCGAACGCGCTAGCCACTCGACCACCGCGGCCCCATACGCACCAACTTCATCCTTTACAATTTACAATAATCTCTTTTTTTCAAACACCACGGTGACCCTAACCATGTTTTTTGGTTGTTTGGCTCCTCTCATTGACTTTCTTAGAACTCATAGTAATTGACTCCAAATATACCAGAAATACACCAAGTCACGTAATAATTTATTCATTGAAAATATCCAAAAGTAATAAAATATTATCTATTTATCTGATCGCTTTTCAGACCCTATAGTCTTAATAAATGATAAACCTGACAAGAAGAGGAAATATTTAAAACAATGTTTAGATAATTTAATTTGCGAATTTTGTCAAGCTCTGCTTCCAGTATGGAAGTGTGTAGGCTTAAGGTGCAAGCGATGTCATGATCGTTTCCCAGTGGTAGGATATTTTTTTAATTCGTCCTCTTATAATCAGTTTTTGTGTACCGGAAACACTTCAAACAGTTATTTCTTCGTGTTCGTTATTTTCATTAATAATATTTTTGGCTGGGAAGGCCGTTCACGTAGTAAAGACAAACCATAAGAAAGGAACCAAACGATTATTTAGGTACAGGCTCATATTAGCTGCTAGCAATTGCCTCTTTTAAAAGACCGCTGGCTGGATAGGGCCCCCGTTAGATTGCAGCAAGGGTCCACGTGCACTCTTAATCCGCCCCTGATGGCGCCCCAACATCTTCGTTAAAAAACAATCCTTTATTTGTGTAAAATAAATGCAAAAATCTAATTGAATTTAACTAATGTTATCAACAACATGTATCAGCGGCTTGGTTAAAACCCATCCATAACTCAGTGCAAAAATCTCAGTGAATCTAACTAATGTTATCGGCAACATATAACAGTGGCTTGGTTAAACCCATCCATAACTCAGTGCAAAAATCTCAGTGAATCTAACTAATGTTATCGGCAACATGTATCAGTGGCTTGGTTAAACCCATCCGTAACTCAGTGCAAAAATCTCAGTGAATCTAACTAATGTTATCGGCAACATGTATCAGTGGCTTGCTTAAACCCATCCATACCTCAGTGCAAAAATCTCAGTGAATCTAACTAATGTTATCGGCAACATGTATCAGTGGCTTGGTTAAACCCATCCATAACTCAGTGCAAAAATCTCAGTGAATCTAACTAATGTTATCGGCAACATGTATCAATGGCTTGCTTAAACCCATCCATACCTCAGTAGAACGTAATGTTTGTGTCTGGTTTCAAACATTTACACATATCAGTAACAGAATCAGATACGAGTTGGAATCACTACATGACCACAAATGATGACGTCATTAAGTATGTTTTGATATATTGACCAGTGTTTATTAAAGGGACTCTTACCGTTTCATTGGCCTACTGCAATCTAATCTCTAATGTATGGGGTGGTGTATTTAATGGTGAATAATTTAATCAGTTTTTGAGGAACTTACTTGCTGCTAATGAGAGACAATAATGTGTGATTTTTAAACTCAATGAAATCAATGGGAGCTAATCCAGCATTTTGACCTAAACGTTAAAATCATGGGTTGCAGGAAGATCTCATCAAGGTTATAATATCTCTCATACAGTTATCTTTCTTCATATCCATCGACTTAATGGTAAGGAATATAATGCAATTTAAGAACATATTTAGACTCATTTTTTTTCCTCACTAATAATTCGGGCTGTTATCGATTAATTTTTATTTAATCGTTAACATCTAAAAAATTACCTAATAATTAGTCGATAATTTTGATTACGCTATAAATCAGATGTGATGTATGACGTCATTAAACTGAAAATTTCAAGGGAAGTAACACAAAAAAAAACACAGGCATTTAACATTTTTAAAATTTAAATATAAGGTAGTTCAATATAATGTCAATTTTGTTATTGTTAACTAGGTAAAAACAAAGTTTTATTTTTGTTAATTAATTTCCATATAAATAGAGCTTATTTGAAAGTCAACACTTTAACAATCTTTTTTATTAATTGGAGAATTTTGTACGTAAAAAAAAACAAGCTATTATTAATTATTAAAAAATAATTATTTATCACTAAATCGAAAACTTAGTTTTAATGTAATTTCTCCTATTGCAATCCCTATTTTATCGATTTCGATTACAATTTTTTACCGATTAATCGAGAAATTATTAGTTAATTTCCATAGCCCTACTAAAATAAATAATGCATACATTTTGTATTAGCATAAACCCAACTAATGCATACATAATATACATGTATACACATATATGCCATGTATTATCCAACTTATGCCATATCGATTGGTATGACATAATAAATTGCGTGTGTTTGTTATTATATGTGTTGAGTTTTTTGATAGCTATGAAAACATAACTATACGATAATAATGTAGCGTCAATGTTATAGTTTCACAAAACTAACACATCGCCAAAGAACAGGAACAATTGTTGTTGTGTTATCATATAGAGCGTGCAACAAAAGTGTACTTCCCGTCAGTTGGCACCACAAAGCACCATTGCTGACGTATTGAAAATTACATTTGACTTGACAAACATAGATTAGATGATTAATGATAGCATCTTTAATTAAAATCCTTATTAAATTATAATTTACTGCTTTTTGAGAATAAGAACTAAATATTTGGGTTGATTAAATATCAAATAACATAACGGTTATATACATATTAATTATGTTAACAGAAATGAATTTAAATTCAAAATAAACCCTTCTTAGACTATATTATTATATATATAATAGCCCAGTGGTGTGGGTATGTTTGTAACGTAACGCGTAACGCAAGAGATGTACCACAGTCTACAGCAGTTAGTTTAGTTGAAAAATCGTGTTTTGATGAGCACTGTAAAAATATTTAATAGGATGACGTCATTGTTTGGTGTGCATCGGTGCGCAAAATACGGTGCGCAAAATACAACCCCTATTATTATTATTATTAAATAAATACTTTGCGTACATTTCATAAAGTTTAATAATTCGTATTTATCAAAAAAGGACAAGTTAGTTGGTCTTTAAAAAAAAGGTTGGCGCCGTAGGCGCCCAAAAAAACGGGGGCGCCGCAGGCGCCACGGCGCCTGGCACAATCTGGTTTTAAATAATAATAATAGCTTTATAAATCACATAAATTAGACAGATACGTTGTGCCTAGTGATTGAGCTTTGAAATGTAATACTAATTTAAGTATAACTAAACGCATATTTTTAAGAATATTGATATCAACTTATGGCATAATGTTTGCAATCTGTGCTAGACCACATGATAAATGATTATTTTATGATTTAAAAAAAATATTCGGACTCCTTTTAAAACTGGATACGACCAAGCTAAAGAAATTATTAAAATCCTATGACATTGTTGATGCCTGAACAAATTGTCAAAAACAAAAGATAAGAACAGTTTCAGGACAATTAAACAACTGTCATGGCAGGACTTTCAAGTATTTACACAAATCTGGTTCATACTATCTACTTTGTATATGGCACGTCGAGCAATTCTTTAATCATTGAATCCCAAACAGGCTCATCTACTGAGAGGACCATCGTTGTCAAGATAACGCTCAAGTCTCCATAGGAGACATTTTGCATTAGCCATTACTCTTTAGTGGTAGCAGCAAGCAACACAACCATCTGGCACTTATTAATATTGAATGATGCAGTAGCATGGGCGTCAGACAACATTCTACCAAGACAGGCCCAGAAATATTGTGCTCGTAGCACTCGCAACAATGCAGTTTACATCTAATAAAGGAACACATAATATATTTATTTATTTTTATTCCAGTTAATGATTACTTTATATCATATAATCGAATAATGCCGATGAAGAAAACCAAAGTAGCCGCTTAGGTTTGGGTAAACCCGAAGCGACCGTTTCTTCCCACTCACTAGCAATGCCAGTACGGATTTGCAAAAGGTTAAGAACTTACCGGACGCCAGATCTGAGGAAACAATCCGGTGAGAGTCACACCCTAAATAGGTCATTGATAATCCACCGCATCCGCCGGGCCATAATTATAGAGACTTATATGCTTTGACGGGATAGCGCAGAAGAAGTAGCGCGTCGAGATCGAAAAAATCCCACACCTTCTTGTGATGTCACTTTAAGTGGCAGGTATTTTGGGCCATGTCCTGGATGCCCGAGCGAAAATTTCAGAAGCAACCGCGGATGAGTTTTCCGGTGAGCTCCATGAAGATCACTAGGCTCGGGGCTACTGAATTTTTACCACATAAAGATCATATATTGAAATTTTATTCGCATTTATTTTTATTGGGTTCTTTTCAAGCTAGTGCCCAAACATTATGAAATAGTCTTTTAGTGTCATTTTAAAATGTAATAACAAAGAAACTTGTAACAAAATTGAAAAACGCTTTTATTTTAAAGAGTATAGAGCATCAGAGTGCAGTAACATGCTAGACATGCATAAACAAGGCGCTAAGTAAGAGATCGTCATCACCAATGTTATTTGTAGTTTTTAAAATACAATGTTTTCAACACTAAATCCATCCATCATGTGCCGTGCCTAGAGGAGTAGGCTGTCATGCCTCTCCACAGCTCTGTCTTTGGTATCGCCCGTCAGCACCGCTGGTGATTGTGCCCAATGCCATCTTGTCAGCCCGTCCAGCATCTTTTCTCTCTGTCTGCCTCGATCCCTTTTGCCCTCTATCTTTCCTGTTGTTACTGTGTTTCTAGTTTGCCTCGCCTCATGATTTGTCCAATAAAATTAATTTGTCTCTTTCTAAAGATAGACATAATTTTTCTTTTGTCTCCTACTTTCAACACTACATCACTTTGATGTATAATAACTGTATATTCTTGTTTTTAAGTATTTTGAAAAATAAAAATTAAATAATATATAAAACAATTTATTAAAACATTCACACACACAAATTAAGATGAATAAAAAAGGCAAATGCAGATGTTTAATATTATTTTATAGCTTCTGGTTGAGCAGTCGCATCTTGTAGAATATAGACACAAAACTTGATGGTCTACAATAGCTACACCAATATTTAATAAATCACATATGAGCCTCTCGTTAGCCAACCAATCAAACTTTCCCTCATAGATTTTGTCCAAAGAAAGCTCCATATAATAAATAAACTGATTTTGAAGAGTCTAGATAAATGTAGAATTTAGGCTTCAATTTTTGTATAACACCATTCAATATTTAAGACAGTGGAAGAGATACATAAAGTGTTCCTTTTATTTGAACTTTCTCAAAAGTGTATGTAAATCAAAAGTGAAAGTAATTATCCATGATACAGACGTAGACTTGTGAGAAATTGTATGATGGCTTTCAGGTTCACTTATATTAAGTTTAATCTACATCGATAATATTTCCGGTTTATATTGTATGTTTGTGTTATAGCTAATGTGCTAAAATTGACAGTATGAGTTCTGGGCAAATTATTAAATACTTTGCTAAGATCATTGTTAGTTAACTTTAATAGGTAAACTTAAAGGAATGAGACTGATAAATTTAATTTGGAGAAAATTAGCGACAAGCATTTCAGGCTTTAATGAGTGGAGATAATATAAAATAAACAATACAAATCAACAACATCGCACAACTATTTTTTTTTATTTAAAGACTAAACGAAAAGTGTATTTTTAAAAAACTTGTTTAATTAAAGGCGTTCAAATGTTCAAGTTTGTGTTTGTGCTTTTTTTTTTTTTTTTGTAAATTAAATTTAAAAACCATTTTTTAAAATGTCTGCTAATTTTTAGCCTCTGGCAAAGTAACTAGTATTTATTTTCTTAAACATTTTCTTTGGTTGAAAATAATGTCTTGACCTGGTTGTCTTTTGCAAAATATTTTTAATATAGTTATGTTATTTTATTTTCAACACAAAATAAAATAGTTTCCCATTAATCTTTTCATTAAATGTTGTTGCTTACATTTAAAAATACATGCATTTGACAGTATCAGAAGTCGCTATACAAGACTAAATGTAAACAAATTATTACACGAGTTAAACAAAACACATGTACACAAGATTGGAAAAAAGGAAAATGTATTTGTCGAGTATAAAATTAGTGGTAAATGGGGATTAGTGCGATAGTCATGACTATATGATTAGGCTCACTGTGCTTGTAAGGATATACGAATGTACTAATAGGAAATAAAATAAATAGACTCTATTTTCAACCAAAGAAAATGTTTAAGAAAATAAATACTAGTTACTTTGCCAGAGGCTAAAAATTAGCAGACATTTTAAAAAACCTTAAACATATTTGCTTTCTTTTGTTACATATGACGTCATTGAATTGATTGTATTTTCATGGCTGCTATGCACCACAAAACACCGATGTTCATTAACCCAATGATATTGTGCGTAAAGCAACTAATTTTGCGAGATTAATGAGAAGATTTCCATAGGCTTCCACTTTTTTTTTTTACAAGATTTAAATGTAATTGATTAGTCAATATGACATAGTTAATGATTTGTATTGCTAATATGGTGGTATATTTTATTTAACTTAAAATGTTATGTATTGAAATGTTAAATTTGAAAATAAAATCTAAAAAATCCGATCAATTTAAAATTACAGAAACTATGAGTTTCATATATTTACTTTTGTATATGTAAATGAATAGTTGTTGACAATAATGAAATACAACAGTGTATAACAATCACTAATTTTACAAGTAGCACGCTACATGACTTCGCCCTTTGTATTAAGGGTTAAAATGCTAATAAATTGCTAGGTTTATAGACTAGGATCTCAACAAAATCTTGTACCTCGTTGAATTTTTTTCAATGTTAAATATCTTATTAGAATTGTTGACTTGCAATAAGAATTAAAGTCATTTGATGTACTTTGCATTTGTTGCAGGTTTGAGTAACTATGTTGTAATCATTTTAAGTTTAACTTTAACACAATACTTGTTCAACTCGTAATGACTCGATGTGAGTCAAAACAATATATTAGAAAGTTGTATCATGGCCTATTATTATTTCTGATTCTAATATCATGGAAAAGCCTTTAATCTTATGTAGAATAATAAAACCGAGTCAATTTGAAGCTATGCTTATATTTGGAAAGGTTTTTAAAAGACAATTACATTGTTATTAAGAAAGTAAAATGATACATTTAAAAAATAAATAATTATAATCAACAACTTAAAAATCAATTCCAAAATTCATATAAATTTATGTATAAAAGATATTTTTAAAAAATCTTTCACAATTCAACCTGAACCACCTACACCAAAAATGATTTTTAAAAAAATGCTTACAAAGAAGTCACCGTGGATACAACTGGTTTCCATCCATCCATCCCTGTAGCGCTACAGCCCATGTAAGGCTTGGCCCTTCCTCACGACCTCCTTCCACTCAGTCCTTAACAACGCCCCTTTTCTCCAACATTAGAATCAAAGTTATTGTAGATCTTTCTGTACGTCGTACTTCCATCTAAACATATATAATTTATTTAGCGCCGTATCCCAGTAAGGGACTGCGCTTCACATGAAGATAATATCATACGTATCAGTATAACATTAAATAAGCATTCATTTCATAACAACCACATCCATGACAGTACGTTACATATAATTCCCGCAATCACATACAACGATCCCTCCTAGTGTTAAATTTGTAAAGGTAGCTCTGTGTGAGACAGTGCTGAGTTCTCATTCCAGTTATGAGAGTCTGATTGTCACGCTTGGTTTTGTATTCGGCCCAGTCCCTCTAGAGACGTACGGCTCGCAAAGGCCTATACCGGAATGTTATAATCAATAGCACTCATCACATTACTCAGTAGTCTTGCGTCCACACTCCTTCTCGTGATCGCTATAGCTTTCTTACTAGGAACAGTTTCTTTGTGGCTTCATCGCATAATTCACACACATGGTAATAAAGTGAGTCTTTCTGGTCCATCTTAATTCCTAAATACGCTGGAGTTCGATCCCACCTCAAAGTTTTCTGGCATTCTTAAGGGATATTTTGAAAATGGAATAAACCGTTTTCTCCGTATTGACCACCAGGCGCCATCGGTTGACGTAGTCTTCGATCCGTGTAAGATCGTCGTGTAGCCGTTCTGTAGTGTAACAAAGTCTTTTTATGAAGGGAAACTTTTTAATAAGGGTTAATAAGAGTTGTATTAGGGACATTATGTAAGCTAAAATAAAATTGATACACTCTTTAATAAGGGTTGTATTAGGTACAAGATTTTTGACGTTGTGTAAACTGTCGTTGTGCTCGGCCTTCAACTTTTCCTTTAGAATGAGATACCGTCCGTTTGGTATTTACAGAAGAGATACCATCCGTTTGGTATTTACAGAAGAGATACCATCCGTTTGGTATTACAGAAGAGATACCATCCGTTTGGTATTTACAGAAGAGATACCATCCGTTTGGTATTTACAGAAGAGATACCATCCGTTTGGTATTTCATTGAATTGTGTGTTTTTTTATGTAGCTGATAAAGGTATCTTTTATTTATTAAAAAATAGGCCAATGGTTGGATGGATGGATCATAATTTTGTGTACAAAAATATCATAACCCATATTAAAATATTAGTTAATATCAAACTCAACATGTTCACTTATTAGAGCAATGGTCTGGAAACTTAATGTCTGACAGAGCAATAAACACCAAATATTTTAAAAAGTAATTCTGTTACAGCCATACATTTTTTTAAAAACCGAAAAAGCAACCAAGTGTGAGTATTTTGTTTAATGTGAAAACTAAAAGTAATATATTTATGTCTCTGAATTCTTTTCAATGACATTGTTATGCTTTTGCAAACCAATACAAGTATTTCTTATCATTCATGAGACTTATGGTGCTGCATGTATTGGCAGAGTATCTTGTAGTTTGGTTGATACGTGGTGAGGTTAAGCTTGCATGCAGGCGTGGCGACTTTAAATAATAATGATTAGCAATTAAGTGAATATCATATGAGTCTAAAGATTTTTGTTTGTTGCTAGCCAGATTCAAATATAAATAGAGCCACATCTTGCTCACGAGCCAAGGTTTCACGACCACTGTATTATATTATTGGGAAGACTTTGTTTTTTTTTCTTTTATAAGTTATAGTAACAATTATTTTAAAAATTGGCTAATGGGTAAATAGATGTATCGTCACTAAATTTTATATATATATATATAATCATATATCATCATCATTACCAGTCACTTGATCGCATGAATAAATCAACAGACAACAATCTCCACATTTGCCTATGTTGAGCGGCGGCAAATAATTCATTCAAATTCAGCGCTGTCCATTGCATTATGTTGTCAAGCAAGCTGTCCAGCTGTCGACCTTTTCTCCGACCCAACTTCTACAGCACCTTGAAGAATTACTTTTGTTGGTGTATCAGCAAAAATAAATGGTGCACCTGTCCTGGGCATACATACTGGGTTACTCCTCTATAGATGCCAGTCTTGGACATACATACTGGGTCACTCCTCTATAGATGCCAGTCTTGGGCATACATACTGGGTCACTCCTCTATAGATGCCAGTCTTGGACATACATACTGGGTCACTCCTCTATAGATGCCAGTCTTGGGCATACATACTGGGTACACTCCTCTATAGATGCCAGTCTTGGGCATACATACTGGGTCACTCCTCTATAGATGCCAGTCTTGGGCATACATACTGGGTACACTCCTCTATAGATGCCAGTCTTGGAACCTACATACTGGTTACTGTTGAATACTAGGTGTGCTCGCACAAACGCAGAGCCCCCAAATGTTGAGTACTGTGACCTGACTGTTGCCTATAGAGTGGGCCCACAATGTTGAATATTATGTCTATGTCTAGGGTTTCCACTAACTATTCTATAATATCTATTATATAATGCGCTAAGGCACATTTCCGTCCGTCAGAAGCCCCTATACCACGCAACTCTAGATTACTTATTTTTTTAAATTGAAAATATAAACGTAAAATCATAATGATTTTGGTTTTGAGATTAATTGAGCGTGTGGTTTTGCGCGCCGTAAAAAAATGAAGTGGCGTCATGAAGCTTTTATTATATCAATTTATTTGATGTTACTTAATATGTTGATTATAATCCGAGTGTGTGAATAAGCATGTGTGCGAGTGTGTTAATGTGTGTATGTAAGTGCGTCTGTGTGTGCGTGTGACTGTGTGTTTGTATTTTTTGTGAAATAACTATTGATTTCATAGAATGCTAAAAGTGAAATTAAATATTGAAAAGACTTTTACCAGGTTTATGTATAGTTAAAATTATGCACTGGATTATGAAAAATTCCGTTAATTTTATGAACACAAGTTTTTGCCGATGCGTTCTTCGTGTGTGCTTGAATAAAAGATAACGGCAAGTAATTGAATGTGACTTAAAAAACTGTTATTGAGAAGATCAATCTCCAATCATTTTTTAGAGATGGTTTTAGTTTATTTTTCATTTTAGAAGAAATGAGCCCTTGCGCATTAGTTGGACGATTACTCGCATGAATAGCCACAATGGGAAATAAACAGTGAAAAGAACTTATAATCGCTATTGAAATTTCATTATCTATAATTGTAATGTGTAAATGGGTAAGATTGAGGCTGATGGCGCATATTTATTTTTAAAGAAAACGGAACCTTTCTAAAATTTTAAATTGTATTTTACACTAATAAAATCACACGAAGATGGTTCGAACTAATTTCTCTTAGTCACTGTTAAATAACTATAGAAATAAATGTGAAGAAATTATTTCATTGCAGACGAAATATCAATTTTACATTTTAATATAAGCTTTTATTTATCTACGTATTTTATCGGATGGAGGCAAATTTTATACGGGCTTATAACAAGTCAAAATTACAGAAAATGAAATTTCTTAATAGAAAAACTAACACAGTACCGCTTTTGAAGCATTTAACAAGTGATTTATCATAAAAAAACAATTGCAAATATTTGTTAGGAGGAAGAGGTATTTCTCTTAGGTGCTTACTTAATACAAGTAAGTGTTTTGGATCGATTTCATTATAAACTGACATTAAGGAAATTCGTATATAAAGTAAACGCGCAGGGATTTTAAATAATATTATGGTACGTGTATAAGTGTTTATACACTGTTGTAAGAGTGGGGTTAAAAAGCGGAATTGTAATTTTTTTAAAGAGGGGCAACTTTGTGAACTATTTGAAGGGTGCATTTCATTTCTTGGGTCATGATTTTATAATATCGCAGATCCCTGAGTGGCACTATTTCTTAGCCACTGATAATATCCTTTTTGAAAAGATTAAGAAAACCAGCAGTGTAAAAATTTAAGCCCAAACCTTGCGATTCAACGCGTGTTTTTTTAAAAACAAATAGACAATATTAAAAAATCTCCCCAACCCTACACATCCCAATCACATAAGAATTAAACAGCTCAATAAAAATAAATCTAATTTGTCCTAAATAAAGGTCATACATCAACTGTAAAGGAATGGATGTTGTGGATTAATTGGTAGATTAATGAAAAAGCTTACTT
>MUZC01004821.1:89428-101592 GCA_002072015.1 Radix auricularia | reverse complement strand
GGGGTTTTTTAACGGATCGAGTAACTGAGTGTTGATGCACAAATGGCAGGTCAGGACATACAAAAAAACATATATACCTCATGGGTCTAGGACTTATGGATGCTGAGATCAAGGGTGATGACGGACGGATGGACGGACGGACAAAATGGGTGCAATAGCGCATTCGACTTCTCGAAAATGCGCTAAAAATCCTATTCATTTGACTAAGGACATGCTTAGCCTAGAAATAGAAATGATGTTTTGGAGAGCTTTTCCAATGAAAAAAGTAATCTTAACACATGCATTTTACTCTAAGACCTAACGAATGATGAAAAATCCATTTAAAAAATTGGGTACATTTCTCGAACAATGCGGTTGCATGACATTCGCTTCGGGTAAAAACTGTTCTTTAAGGTGTAAATATATCAAGTGTAAAGTGTTCGTTGATAAAGGCTATTTGCCGAAACGTTCGCTGTTTTGTTACGTCCGGTCAGGCTAACCCTTACCTTGTTTACGTCTTTCCAATTTAACTAGTTATATATATTAGTACGAGCAAAATACCCGTGCTATGCTACGGGGTAGGCACAATAAGAGTAACTTTATTTAGTTTTGGGTCTCAAATTCTCCTTAAAAATTAATATAAACGGATCTGGAAATTAGGGTTGTGATAAATCAAACCCTTCTTAATAAAAACAAAGATTTATTTAATTCCTAACGTTACCAATAAAATGTCACAATTGACAATATGAAACATCTAAGTCATAAAATCTGAATACAAACAGTACATCATGACATCATGTATATCCAATACATATAGCAATCATTACAAATACTAACATCATAATTCTATAATAACATCAAGTCTTAATAATCTTAAGAATTCACAACATTATATATTCGTATCTGAAATGAGACAAAAAAGAACAAGTCAATAACAAACTTTCATTTTCAAAGTGAAAAAAATTGCAAACAATTTGAGCATCATATTCTCATAAGTATCATCTATTTTAATTATGCATCCTAATAAGCTAGATCATCAATTCAGAAACATCAAAATAGTGTCTAAACACAACATGATAAACATTGTATAGCAATCAATGATAACATCTATTTCTTATTATCAAACATGAGAGCTCATAGCCATCATAAAAGTACACATCTTTAAGAAATGTCATATTGAACAATCATCAACTTCAGCAAGTACACATTTGAAATACAAAACTCTGAGAATGATCATATATGTTTCCAATACAAATGAGCAAAACAAAATAGCATCATTATCCATCAATATCAAAAAAAATTTTAACATCTTTCTGTATATTATTAGACATTCAAAAACGTTTACTCACAAAGTGTGAATGACAAATTCAGTAAAGCAAAGCAATTCTTAAAAACAATGCAAAGTTTCAACGTATACAAGTGTACATCATATGTACGCAAGATATGCATAATAAATCATTTGTTAAAGTTCAAATTCGAAATATTCATAACTAAGTCTAAATTCAAAAGCATTCATAAAAAGACATCTTAATGCATCAATAACATTCTAGCAATATCATCTGAAAGTAGAAAAAATTCTGAAAATACAAAGTTTTTAAATGTATTAGATACATAAGTTTCAAAGTGTTCGTAACATCATATGAGATCTCAATATCATTAAGTAAGCTTATAAAACAAACGATTGTCAAAATCAACTATGATTCAAAGTTACTCAGTTAATAATCAATCATATTATCATAATGTCCACAAACCAAATCATCAATGCAAAGCAAAGTTAAAACAAAGTAATGTTATCAAAGTTTTAAATGAAATCAAAATTCTCTAAGTTCCAAATAAAATCGTATTCAAGCTCATAGTCTTATAAGTAAATCAAAGTCAACTCAGTCAACTATAAGTAGCTAACGTGTGGTCGTGTCCGTTAGGTACTTACAAACAGGTACAAAGAGTTTTCTCCCCTGTGCCCTTAAGCAAGCATGTGCCAATTCCCGCTCGAGGCATATCAATGCTAGGATAAGATTTCTCGTTAGTTAAATGATCAATATTTAACTGAAAAGTTTGCAATGTCAGCCTACTTATACAATTAACAGGCCACCCATAACTAAAAGTTGACTTACCTGTTAGCTTGTGGTCCTTGGTGGCTCCTGTACTACTGACTTACAATTGTATGACCTCCCCTGGCGTCTTAAAAACTTGACTCAGATTAAACTTACCCTTCTTTTCTTTATTACTCCCATCTCCCAACTCTACTATCTGTACTTTCCTTCTTCTACCATTAGTCTCTTTTGCCTTAACAAACTCATCACTGGTCTGCTGTCCGTGGCGTGTTAAACCCACGCTATCATTACATCTGACGACCTTCGGCGAAGCGTCCATCAGTGTATCATCCCTTTGTTCACATTGAACCACAATAACGGTCACTCTCGTTATCTCTCGTGCTCTTTGTTTGGCTTTCATGCCAAGACGCGAAAGTTTTCCTTGACCCATAGTCATTGTGCTCGATCCTACGCTTCGGTCACGGTTAGCGTCCACTAGTAGCCCTTTGATGTCGGCCGTGGCGTCCGACCTACCTATATCTCCCCTTGCGTCTGGTAAACTTGGCTTACCGTCACCCGTCTTTGTTTGTGCTAACGCTTTAGTCTCAACCAAAGGCGTGACCTTTGCACTTGGTGAGTCAGTAGCGTGCCTCTTTCTCTTTCTTTTCTTATTTGACCCATTTTGGTCCTTATTAACAGTCAAGGTCATCTGTTCTTCCCCCTTGCCATATTCCATCTGTGAGCTACATTGGTCATAGTTATCATGAGTCATTATTTCTACTTTAGTCTCATCTTTAGGATCGTCAGATCTACCTTCAGTTGCGTCCGTTTCATCGTCAATTTCATCCTTAGTTTCATTCTCTATTTCATCTTCGGTCTCATCTTCAATTTCTTCCTCAATTTCATTTCCTAACCGTTTAGTTGTCTAGTCCTCTGAAATCTTTGCTATTACGATTTTGGACTCTCGTTCTTTTTTCTCTATCTCTAACCTTACTTCTATTAATTTCATTAGATATTCTGTTTCGCATATCTTTGCCCTTTCTCGTTTATTTATAAATTCCTGGTCTATTTCTTTTTGTATCACCAAATATTCTGGTTCTGAACTCTTACTTATTTTGCTTATTAACACATCTATTTTAGCCAATTGTTCTTGATGAATCTTGTCTAGTACTGAATCACGTTCCTGAATCAATTTGTCTCTTTTCTCTATCAACATCAATCTTTCTTTTCGAAATTGTTTTCTAACCAATTGTTCCTGTACATAATCTTCAATTATTTCACCCTTAAAGCATATTTCTATTGCTTCATCACGAAGGTCTTTTTCAGTATTCGTTAAAAAGTCCATCATTATATTCGGAGAAATAACTGCGCTAAAATTGCTAAATAACTAATTTCAACATATAAGTATAAGCAACAACGTTTCACAAACTTTAAACTGCTAACATATACCAACCTGTATCTAGTTAAAGTTTCAGACAAATGTAAAAAGAGTCCCCAGCGAAGTTCCTTTATCGCTCTTACGGGCATACGGACTTAGTTTACAAAAATCTGGTACATCTTACACACACATAAAACATAACACCTAGCCTAAAATCAAACAACAAACAATACTAACGCTACCAGTGGCCTTTTAATGTAACAGTAAAGACAATCCAAACTTTTCCTTACCTCCCCCTGAATTTTTCCCTTATTCTAGCGCTCGTGTGGGGCGAGTTTGAACTTTTGAACCTGCTTGCGTGTTCCCCGTCCGTCGGCTTGTGGTCTTGTTACGTCACACTGTAACTGGTACGTCTTGCCAGGTAGTTCAGAATGGTGTTGCCACTGTCTACTGTGTGTAATGAAAATACAATCAATTAGTACGTATACTTTTCAAATAAAAAGTATAGAGGGACTAAACATGTAATAAACAATACAAAGAAATACTCAATACCCAAACTAAAGATAATATGCTACGATAAATGTCCTAAGGTCCACAAGCCCTAAGAAAGATTAGCTTTGGACGAGGCCCCCAAATGTTGAATACTAGGTGTGCTCGCACAAACGCAGAGCCCCCAAATGTTGAGTACTGTGACCCGACTGTTGCCTATAGAGCGGGCCCACAATGTTGAATATTATGTCTATGTCTAGGGTTTCCACTAACTATTCTATAATATACTAATATATATAACTATAACGACAGGTTCACATACAGCTTATAATTAATAATTAAAACTAACGCCTATGTGTAAATGATAATAGAGATAAAAATATTTAATACATTATATACATACATATATACAAGGTACATCAGTAAATAAACATATACTAAATTAAGGTATCTACGTAGTTACAATGGTACAATTAGCTCGTCATGCCCAACTTCCCTCATGGAATGGGCGCGGCCAAAGGACTGGTTGAACTGCTATGCTCCGGTCTGGCCAATCAGGCGTAGCGCAGTGTCCCGTGGTCAGTATGCTTGGCAGTTGGCCCCTTCCGCACTGGTCACTGACTGCAAGGGTTCGCACGTGTCAAGGTAAGGCCACCTCGTCCCCTTCTTCGTTCCAGATCTCCTGTCTGAGATGATAGCCCAATGGTCTCTTGCCACTCCACTGGCTCCCCAACTTACTAGTTCTAAGTACTGACTAGTAATAACTACGTACTGCCACTAACTTCTACAACTTCAAACTTCCACTAACTACTAACTACTTTAACTAGCTGAAACAACTTTCAGCTAAGCTCAACTCTTATTCGCCCGTCACACCGCAGACCTGGTGTACTACGAATATTCTGAGAGAGAGACTGCTGTAAGGTTGGGCTACCGTTTATAAAGACCCCTACCCTCACGTGGGTTAGCGGGCCGTTCTCATCTGATTGGTCAGTGGCGTGTACCAACTGTTAATCACGCGCTGACATGCTTGGCTTCGAGAACGTTCAGCCAACTTCCACGTCCTAACCTATACTAATACTATGGAATATTCCATGGTCCATCATGGATCTTTGTCCATCTCAAGGACAGCGTCCCTGTTGCGTTGATGGACCTACCCCTACCCTCAACGGTTCTCAAATATGTAGAGGTTCTAAAATTTATATCGGGGAGGTATTCAACAGGTACACTCCTCTATAGATGCCAGTCTTGGAACATACATACTGGGTACACTCCTCTATAGATGCCAGTCTTGGAACCTACATACTGGGTGCACTCCTCTATAGATGCCAGTCTTGGGCATACATATTGGGTACACTCCGCTATAGATGCCAGTCTTGGGCATACATATTGGGTACACTCCGCTATAGATGCCAGTCTTGTAACATATATACAATAAACAAGAGAAGGCTCAGTGGCTTCCACTACAGACGCCTGCACCCTATCCTAACAATAACATCAACTTTCTGTCTGAATCAAACTTGTGCAGCCTCACAGCTTATTAAGCCGAAAGCGCCTCCACTCTCTTAGACAATTTAAATGAATACAAACTAGTCGTGTAGCCGTAGGTATTATACAGTGTCCAAAAAATGTGTATACACTGTTTACAACACCAACATTTATTTATAGACACCTCTGGTTGCTTGTATTTATTTTGCACTGTCCCTTCTGTAAAAAAAAAAAAAAAAAATCATACCTAGTAATGTCACTAACCTTTCTTGTTTGTAAAAACTCCATTGTAGAGTATACAGAGTAAATTTTTAAAAACATTATTTGAAGCAAAAGAAAAAAGTCGCTACTTTTAAGGTGAGTCCCTCTTTATGATTTTTTTTTAAAAAATAACATTAAATGTGACATTGTCATTGTATCCCTAATTATAGGGATTGAAGTCACGTGGTATGTCGCTTGTAAAATTGGATATTATGGATGTTTTTAGATATTATCGCAGATGTTTTTGCGAAACATGTTGCTATTCTTAGTTTAATTTATCTAACCTTTTGTATGCGTGAATACCCGGGGAAGGGGCTTACCTCTACGTGGTCCCCGGGATGAGTAGGGTACGCGAAACCCGAAACTAAAAGTCCCGACCAGGAAGGTCGAAGTCCGGTTTGGGCTAGCTAGTAAGTTAGACAGATGATTACAGCCGCCGTACGGAACTAAGACAGAGGCGACCATGGTGGCTCGCCTCTGTCGATGATGAAAACAAATGTGCCCGTTGAGGGTCGGGTCATCCGAGGCGGCCGTTTCGTCCCCCTTTCTAGGTAGAATCAGTGAACGGCACTGGCCAGGAGGGCCAGTAAAATACTAGAAAAAGTGCCGTGAAGAACTTTGGTCGGACATCAGCTCTGAGGAAACCTTCCCGATAAGGGGTGCCCTTACCCAACACTATGTGGTTGGTTCTGCGGTTGCCCGCACCCCACGGGAGGGTTACAATGATGATGATCCCCCCCTATCTTGCGACAGTCCTAGGTAGATAGATCCGTTTCATGCGCTGTGGTGGCACCGCAGTTACGGCGGGTCGAAATAGGCAAATCCACATCCTCCTTAGGGAGGAAACCCCCTTGAGAGGCAGGACGGTGAGCCTCGAGCGAACTTAACCCTGCCCAGGCGGCCCCTTCTTAGAGGGGACCGTGTTGGGGGTGCCCTTGTCAGCTTAGCCATTCGGGGGAGGGGTGGGAGTTTGCCAAGAGATTCCCCAACGGGACCTATAAGAGTTTTAGTAACTCAGGGCCTTTGATGCCATCTCAAATGTCACATATTTAGTATGCGTGAATTAGTGTAGTCCATTTGAGAAGGGGTTGGACAGAAATCTTCATTCCTTTGAGGACGCAGCGTTTGCGCTGTGCCCCTTGTTGTTTTGACAATCTCCAGAACAGCATCAACAGTTTTCGTCTCCGTAGAGCCCCGACCCAAGGATTCCAGGGAGGATCTTGAGTCGGAGAAGACTACGACTGTTGGAAAACTCTTTCGTCTACATAGGCGTAGGCGCACCTCTTTCACACCCTTGTGAATTGCTTCTAGTTCGGCGTCCCCGCACGAAGCTAGTCTTCCACACGGTCTAGACAGTTCAGTTACTGCTGGGCCTCCAGCAGGCTATTCTATTAGTACACCGTACCCACTTCATCCATCTGTGAAGCATGAGCCGTCTGCATAGACTCTCACTACGCCGGTACTGTAGGCTTCGATAGTCCTTAGTGCTTCGTCGTACTGAAGCTCAACAGGACTATTTTTCCCCACCGCGGCATTTGCCAGTGACAATTGTAGATCAGGCGGAGAGTAGCATTCGTGAGGTCCCCTCGCTGGGACCATGGATATTTTTTCCCTGCTTTTGGGTAATTTTACTGAAACCTTGAGCTCGTTGACCACATCCATAAAGGATGGTCGTTTCAATCGTGTGCGTTTTACCAATCTGTCTTGCATCTGAAAGCAGGGTCGTTGTGATCCATTCTACGGTATCTTTCCACCGTAGTTAGTAATGCTTTCTCTCGCCGTACTTTGAGCGGTTCCACATTTGCCAAGATTTCTACCGCGGCGTTGGGGGTGTGGTACGTGTGGCATGGTCGTCCTACAGTACATTACAGGCCAGGCAAAAATACCACAGCAAAAAAGGCACACTTGCTGGCACAACAGGGTGCTGCCCAGCCCCAAATCGAACGCCCAATGACCCAGTTGGGGGTAAAATTTTGGCTAAAAGACCATTTCACGGAAAAATGGCTCAAAAGTTGGGAAAATGGTGACACGGCAAGGACGCTTTACAATAAAATGCCGCGACCGCGCAAGCGAGATCCCTGGTGGAAACTGCCTCGTAGCTGCCAGTCCCTCATTACGCAGATGCGGACTGGACATTGTCTAATAAACAGCTACTTTCACAGGCTAGACAGAAACAGGGAACCCGGCTGCCGTTTATGTGGCATGGCCAAGGAGACAGTGGCACATCTGTTGACCGATTGTTCTGCGGCAATTGGCAATTGGGGACGAGGATGGGTCAGGCAGCCATCGCACTGCGGACGAATATCTCCATGGCGACGCCCTTATGTTGAGGCTCACCGTTGGTATTGTAGGTCGGGTTATAAGAGTCTGAGTGACTCAACCTTCCAATGAGAATGACACATATTTAGTATGCGTGAATAAAAGCTATATTTAAAATCATTGTTTTATTTAAATTTCATTTTAGTAAACAAGTATTGATGCTATTAATAAAACAAATCTTTATGTTACAAGACTTAAAATAAAAAAAGCTGTAAAAAACATGTTTTTGACTATAAATCCTTTATATACGAGACATTACTAGATTCTATAAGAATGTTCTTTAAAATACGCTGGGCAAACAATCCAAAAATACGCATTTCTCGTTATGTCGTGTAAAAATGTTTAAGACAATGCGCAGCGATCGTGAATATGTTTTTAAAAAGTAATGTCAATGTAATGCGCACCTTGTAGCGCGACACGGATGGTTGTTGATCATAATACGCACCACAAAGCTGTATCTAAAAAACTAATACATAGAGATAAACAAAATAATTTAAAAATTCAATAATTCAATTAGATTTTTATTGCCCATTCGATCAATCATGAGCATGAGTCCGCCTGCAAAATTTCAGCTCGCTAGCTTACGAGAAAATGGGTTAAAATTGATTCAAAGTTTTTTGGCAAGCAAGCTTGCGCGGTCGCACGGTCGGTCGCACGGGCTCAGAAACCTCAAGTTAATATAAAGGATTTAATTTTTAAAAACCCGTAAAAAAGCAAGTTTTTGACTATAAATCCTTTATATACGAGACGTAACTTTAAGGATGTTCATTATGATACAAAACAAATTACACAAACTATTTGTGTAAGAAAACAATAAATTTAAGCTTTATTATCAGCTAATACAAATAATAGTAAACGTTTCGGCTCATGCCTTAATCAGTACAAAGTGGTTTTCACTGTTACTTTAGATACTTCAACTTCCTCCTTTTTCCTATATTCTGTACAATTCTGTGTCCGTGTTTGTTTTCGTTTTTCTTTTCTTTTCATTTTTTATCAGATAGGCTCTAATATGTTTTAAGATATATGTAATGTAAGTAATTATTTATGTTATTTTACTTTGTACTGTGCTCTCCGCTTACAACTCTTTGTGTAAAATAGGGGTTCCCCGCTTACAACCATTGCTGTAAAATAAGTTCCCCGCTTACACCCATTGCTGTAAAATAAGTTCCCCGCTTACAACCACTGCTGTAAAATAAGTTCCCCGCATACAACCCTGGCTGTAAATAAGTTCCTCGCTTACAACCCTGGCTGTAAATTGGTTCCCCACTTACAAGCCTTGCTGTAAATAAGTTCCCTGCTCAGAACCATTGCTGTAAATAAGTTCCCCATAAGTTTCCCGCTTACAACGCTTACTGTAAATAAGTTCCATGCTTACAACTCTTTATGTAAGTAAGTTCCCCGCTTAAAACCCCGCTTACATTTCAATAATATATATATATATATATATATAGACTACTGTTGAGTCCCTCAATAATAGGTTGAGAAGCTTACACATTTTAGAACCGTTGGGGATAGGTGTTAGACCCAACCAACGTATTTTTAATTCTGTTAGGGACACTAAGTTAACTTTGGAGGGACAAAGAGTAAAGTTGGAAACGCTGGTGAAAGGTCGCCTACAGTTTATCAGGACGAAATGTGATACTTAGGCTAGTCATTTTTTTAGGGATGCTACATTGTTTTTGCTCAGACAAAGTCTGATAGTCGATGTTGAAGGGGTCACCAAAAAGTTACTGGGACTTGGGGTCTGACCAACCAGAAGAAAGTTGGCACAGGTACCACCCAGAACAATTAAGATTCTACCAATAGAATTGGTAGAAAGGCAGGACAGACGCCGTCATGGCATGGCCAGAGGTCCTTATATACTCTACCCAAAGCTTAAGGCGTTCTCTCGCTCTCAGAAGAACACAGATCACTCTTAGACCTAAGGTGATAGGACTGTGAGGAGTTGTGAGCCTAGCTGAGAAGTTTGTTCTCAGGTTTGAGTAGTTATAGTTAGAATAGTTCAAATGTATTGTGTATAGGTTAGGGTTAAATGCTTATCAGTCTTATATATGTATTGACAATTGATGTATTTATAGTCAGTTAAGGCTTGTCGATATTATTGTTTTCAGCTAGTAAAGTTAGTACTAGTAGGTTAGAACTACTAAGTAACATAGTAGAGGAGCAGGCCAGGCAGAAGACGTTCTGGTGTTGAGAGGAAGGGACAGGGTGGCCTTGCCTCACATGTGAGAACCATTGGAAGAGGTCATCGTGCTGACCAACCCTAGCTGTCGCTCAGTGCAAGTGGCAATTGCGTGACCACGGACGGACGTCAGGGGAAGAGATCGCCCGATCCAATTGGGAGACGATACGCTTGACTGCGGAGCGGCTGAAGCAGCGACGATAGGCAGACCCGTCAATCATCTACTTGACCCACCCCACTACCCAGGGAAGTCGGGTCATGTTTATAGATTGTCCATAGTATTCTTTGTCGAATGTTCATAGATTTATCTTAGTTAATTAGTTTGTCAAACTACTTATTGAGTATCTGTTTTATTTGTTGATCATTCTTTAAGTTATTAAATGTCATTATTCTCTGTTATGTTCACAGAGGCGTTTTTTTGAGTTATTATTCTCATAGTTAATCTTTGCTAGTGTAACTTATAGACCCAATAGAACAATACTTATTTACTATTACTCCTACTCAGTAGGACTTCATGCAACAAGGAAAGAGTTGCTAACTATTAATACAATCTAACCCTAGACAACTAGTCATATAGGTGCTGGTGTCTATACCCCTATAGACCCAGTCCTCAACAACTACTAATGGAAACTATATTTCTCCTGTACAAAAGAAAACCTTAACAAAAAATAATAGGCCTATTATTTTGTTATATCTGATGTGAATTAAAATTATAGCTGCACCACAAAGCACCGGGACAATAAATATTTCATTTTAGAATACTCTTGAGGAATGTAGGAGGAAAATATTAGAATTTTAAATTTCTTTTTAAATCTATTTGAAAACCAATTTAAAATACCATGAGATTTAGTAAAAAGTAAGTCGTGTTACCAAAGCCTTTGTTTATAAGTACCATAAACAATTGTTGACTAAAAATGAATTTAAATAAGATAATTATTTTAAATATAGATTTAACTTAAACGTACGAAAAGCTTTATATAAGTAAACTAAGATTAGCTGTATCTTTGGTTAATGACACTAGCCCAACGTCACCTGTAACTGCTTAGTACGCAACTTATAAGTGGCATGCCACTTGACTTCGATCCCTAAAGTTGGGGATACAATGAAAATGTGACAATCAATCTTATCTTAATGGTCATAGTAAGGTGACCCTTTGATATTAATAAATTTAGTAAAGGGACTTTCATATCTTAAGGGATGATAGTATGGGTACGTTCTTAGATTAATGTAGATAGTAAAAGGATGGTTCTTATCTTAAAAGGTCATATAGTAAGTGGACGTTACTATCTTAACGGTTCATAGTAAGTGGACGTTACTATCTTAACGGTTCATAGTAAGTGGACGTTACTATCTTAACGGTTCATAGTAAGTCTACGTTACTATCTTAACGGTTCATAGTAAGTGGACGTTACTATCTTAACGGTTCATAGTAAGTCGACGTTACTATCTTAACGTTTCATAGTAAGTGGACGTTACTATCTTAACGTTTCATAGTAAGTGGACGTTACTATCTTAACGGTTCATAGTAAGTCGACGTTACTATCTTAACGGTTCATAGTAAGTGGACGTTACTATCTTAACGGTTCATAGTAAGTGGACGTTACTATCTTAACGGTTCATAGTAAAGGGACATTCTTATCTTAAAAGGTCATAGTAAAGGGACATTCTTATCTTAAAAGGTCATAGTAAAGGGACACACTTATCTTAAAGGGTCATAGTAAAGGGACATTCTTATCTTAAAGGGTCATAGTAAAGGGACATTCTTATCTTAAAGGGTCTTAGTAAAGGGACATTCTTTTCTTAAAGGGTCATAGTAAAGGGACATTCTTATCTTAAAGGGTCATAGTAAAGGGACATTCTTATCTTAAGGGTCATAGTAAAGGGACATTCTTATCTTAAAGGGTCATAGTAAAGGGACATTCTTATCTTAAAGGGTCATAGTAAAGGGACATTCTTATCTTAAAGGGTCATAGTAAAAGGACATTCTTATCTTAAAGGGTCATAGTAAAGGGACATTCTTATCTTAAAGGGTCATAGT
>MUZC01004821.1:64185-88718 GCA_002072015.1 Radix auricularia | reverse complement strand
TATATATATATATTTAACATGTAAAAAATAGTTTTACGAGCATGGTGGTACACGCGTAAATTTAGTTAAAGAACATCTAATATCACTTAGCGTGTGATGTTATCTTGTATCCACCAATATGATGTTGCGTCTTCTCCGAAATCCCGTTGTTTGAATGAATGAATGCAAGCTTCTAAAGAGCTAATACTGTTCATACTAGACTAACGTTATCTTTGCTCTCAGATGTTTACTATATAGACTATATAGATGTCAGATTTTTTAAAAAATCTTCTAATGCTTCTTTCATTTAAAAAAAAAACCCTTTATTCTCCCCTGTTACCAAGACATAGAATAATCCGTATTTTTTTGTAGTCCAATAATATCCTGTCGTTTCAAATATTTACTTTTTACATCTACATCTATATATTATCTTGGATGCTTAACTATTATTTTTATCATCCAATATTTTATGGTATCTTCTACAAAAGGATCCAATTTAGTCGTTTATCATCTTGTATATACTTAAATAATATAAAATAATCTTGTGCTATTGGAGTAAGTCTATCCATACGATATAAATATATTCTACGATCGGTGCGCATTATATTAAAATTGTTTTACGCGACAAAACTATAATTTTGTATTTTCGGATTGTTTTTCCCTGTTTATTATTATAAACATCATTATAGTTATGTCTCGTATATAAAGAATTTAGAGTCAAAAACTTGTTTTTTTTATATATATATTTAATTAAACAATTTTTTTTTGCATTTTGACATAACCGTTGTTTATTTTTAGGCTATTTAGATTTCGCGTTCTCAAAATCTTTTGGAGGAAGATTTAGACCACAGCCCTATATCTGCGCTGTGGTTGTAAATTGGTTCAGTCCACTATATAGTTTATAGTTTTTTAGCGCATTTTCGAGAAGTCGAATGCGCTATTGCACCCGTTTTGTCCGTCCGTCCGTCTCTCATCACCCTAGATCTCAGCATCCATAAGTCCTAGACCCATGATGTATATATGTTTTTTGTATGTCCTGACCTGCCATTTGTGCATCAACACTCAGTTACTCGATCCTTTAAAAAAAACCGTTAAAACTACCAAAAAACATTGCGAATCGAGAGATAACACTGGCGCAGGCAACGGCCGCCATTGCCGGAAGTCTTAGTATTATCAAAAGTATTAGTTTTTTTTTTGTTGACGTCATTAGAACATGTGTAAAAGTTTAGAGAGTTTTACGTCATCATTTGTGGTGACTTCAATCAAGATCTTAGCGGCCCAGGGGCAGAAATTGAAAACTTTTTCGAAACAAGCTTCAACATTCAACTACTTTCACCAAGATTGGCAACTACGATCTATCAAACAACAATTGACTGAGTATTTGGGCGATTAGCTGATTACAATTTAGAATTTTTCATTTATGAGTCCTATTTCAGTGACCACAAACCACTTGTAGTTAGATTAAAGAGAAAATAAAAAATTTTAAAATGTAAAGAAATGACTTTTAAATAAAAAAAATTTCAGGTATATTCATTACACAAGAAAATTCATAAAAATATGTCTAAAATCTAAACACAATTACTGATAACTACATAATGCTGATATCTAACATAAGTACTGATACATAATACGAAAATGCGCTAACACGTCCAGAGTTCCAAAAGGGACCAGGCTTAACATGATTTTTTTTCTTAGGAGCTAGGTTCTTTTTACGTGTTGGCTTGGTTTTTTCCAAAATTGTCGCTGGCAGCACTGCTACATTATCATACGGCATCTCCACTTAGTTCCTATTTTACAAGTGTCACACCACGTGACCTCGATCCCTATATTTAGGGATACAATGACAATGTTACATACAATTTTATCACTAGCAAAACTCGTCAAGCGTTAATCCCCCAAAATATCAATCTCCACTGTTATCTCTATATCCAGATCTCCCCGAATGACATTGACATGTATCGGTTAATGCTGAATGTAATGAAATCAGATCATGTCCCAAATTAATGCTGCTTTTCAAATTCTAAGGTTGGTAACTTATGTGTATAAAAAAATCAACATAAGTATCCTTGCTATTGATGTTCACCTGTGATTCAAAGAACGACGTAAAGTAATGATAACTTTCAAAGTTAATGACAAGGATATAACAGCTACAGGTGAGGAAAGCTCGCTTTAACCCACACAAATGTATAAACAATAATAATTGTACGAAAAACAGTTTACAATTTAATTACGCTATTGAAGATACTAAATGTCAGAATCATTACAATAAATGTAAATTATTCAGTTTTTTTTTTTTTATTTTTTTTTTTTTTGAATGTGTTTAACAAGTGACACATTTTATCACTAAGTTGGAGTGCATTACAGTTTATTGAAAAATTTGTGTAAAAATCTTTGAATTCTAAGAAATCAAATGATTTCAGTTGATACAAACATAAATATTCTTATATATAATTAGGCTAAGCGCTTCTGCCAATGTGTCCGTGTTCACTGTGGTATTTTATTATGCGTTATAAAATATATATGTACTAAGTTTTGTCAAGATCCGTTCATTTTCCAAGAACCTAAAACTTAAACTAATTCGACTATAGCTCATTTAAGAAAAAAAACATTAAAGGTTTCCGGTCCCCCATGAGTGTCAATTTTCAAAAGGTTTTTTTTTTCACAAACTATCCCGGAAGCTTACTTCATTTTAATCGTGATCGGATGAATGGTTTAGTGAGCTATAAAGGACAAACATAGGCTACATACATATTATGTATATTCATTTTTTTCTGATGATCATTGTTCAAAATAAAGAGATTGAATCTGAAATATATTTATTTTTGAAACTTCCGCCCCAAAGGAATTGACATTAGTGGTTGAACGCAGTATGGTATTTTAATATGGGTTATAAAATATATATGTACTAAGTTTGGTCAAGATCCGTTCATTTTTCAAACTAATTTGAAAATAGCTCATATAAGAGAAAAAACATTAAGTGTTTCGGCCTCCCATGAGTATCAATTTTCAAAAGGTTTTTTTCACACAAACTATCCCGGAAGCTACTACATTTTAATCGTGATCGGATGATGGTTTAGTGAGCTATAAAGGACAAACATACATACATACATTAATTTTTATATTATATATATTGATTTTTTTTCTGATGAACATTTGTTCAAAATTAAGAGATTGAAGCTGAAATATATTTATTTTTAAAATTTCCGTCATTTATGACGGGTTATACTTTAGTATATATATAAAACGCATTTGTTGTCTGTCTGTCTGTTCCCTAATAACTCAAGATCCAGACAACCCAGTAAAGTGAAATTTGGTAAACGTACACACAATTATATGGGGAAGGTACTTAGCCGAAATTCGTCCCTTAAATTCACACTTATGGGCGCCGGGGGCCCAAATTTTTTTTTTCTTTATTTGAGCTACATAAAAAATGAAAATCACAAATTTTCTTATTTCCCGACGAGGCAGACGCATGAAATTTTAGGAAATTGTTAAGTACACTTCCGCAATGGTAACAGGCAAAAATTATATTTAAATTTGCTCTTTCTGGGGGTGGGGAGCCCAAATGTAGTTTTTTCCTAAAATGAACTATATATAAAAACGGACAATAACTAATTCTCCTATTTCACGGATACGTAAATGCATGAAACTTTGGCAAGTTGTTAAGTACACTATCCCGACGATATTTTGCGATAAAGAATTTTAAACTTTCCACTAATGGGGAGTCAGGGGCCCAAACATAGTTGGTTTTTTTTTACTAATATACGCTAAAAAATACTGAAAATCACCCATTCTACTATTTCCCGTGTAGGTAGAAGAATGAAACTTTGGTACGTTGTTAAGTACACTCTCATAACGCTAATTTGCACACAAAAAAAAAAAAAAAAAAAAAAAAAAAATTAAACTTCCCACTCATTGGGGTCCGGGGGCCCAAATGTAGTTTTTTCTTATATTAAAAACTCACTCATCACTAATTCTCAAATTTACCGTGTAGGTAAAACCATGAAACTTTTTGAAATTCTTGAGCACACTCTCCCGACAAAAATGGCGATTGTTCCATGAATTCCCACTCATGTGGGCCGGGGGCCCAAAAACATTTCCCCCCTGTTATTTGATGTATATAGAATTGAAAATAACTAATTCTCCTATTACCCGAGTAGGCAGAAGCATGAAATTTTAGGATATTGTTTAGTACATTTCCCAAACTATAACAGGCGAAAATATATTTACATTTTCACTTTCTCGGGTCCAGGGGCCAAAATATTTTTTTCCTATGTGAGTTATATAAAAATTGAAAATCAATAGTTCTCCTATTTCCGGTGTAGGTAGAAGCATGAAAGTTTGGCAAGTTGTTAAGTACACTCTACATAAACTAATTTGCAAAAAAGAATTTTAAAATTCACACTCTTGGGGGCTAGGGGCCTAAATGCAGTCTTTTCTTATATTAAAAACCTTCTCATCTCTAATTCTCAAATTTACGTATACGTAAATACATGAAAATTTCGGAAGTTATTGTACACACTCTCCCAACAAAAATGGAGAAAAAGTCTTTTAAAATTCAGGGTGGGGCTGGTGTGCCCAAATGTATTTTTTTCCTTGAATGAGCTGTATTTCACATCTCCAATGGTAACGGGTTAAAACATATTTAAATTATATCTCTAATGGGGCCTGGGCCCAATGTAGTTTTCTTCTTTATATGAGCGATATAAAAAGTGAAAATTACTAATTCTGCTATTTCCCGTTTAGGTAGAAGCATGATACTTTGGGAAGTTGAGCAATACATATCCGCTATGGCAAGAGGAGTAAAAAGAAATCGCCCCCCTGGGGGCCGGGGCACAAATGTATTTGTTCTGATATAAAAACATACTCATCATGTATTCTCTGATTTTCGGTGACGGTAGAAGCATACAAGTTTGAAAATTAACAAAGAAAAAAAATTAAAACTCCTGCTCATGTGGGGCCGGCGTTTATGAAATTTAAAAACCAATAATTCGCCTATGTCCCAGTAGGTAGAAGCATGAAATTTTCGAAAGTTGTTGAGTACACTTCTGCGAGGGTAACAGGCGAAAAAAATATTTATAACACTTATTGGGAGCCTGGTTCCCAAATATTGTGTTGTTTTTTTTTACTCATATAAGCTATATAAAAATTGAAAATCTTTCAGTCTACTATTTGGAATAATGGGGATTCGGAAAGTTGTTAATTACACCACCACGACGGTGCAGTTATCTGGTGTGCCAGAGTCTTGGGATTGCTGGTATAGAATCGCAGACACTATGCTTTTCTGATAGGCAATTGTATTTGACCTGCTTTAAGATCAGGGGCGGATTAAGACTGCACGGGTACCCGGGCTACAATCGACCTGGGGCCCTATCCTTCCAGCACCCTTAAAATAAAATTATTGTTAACAGCTAATATAAGACGGTAACTAAATATTAATAATGAAAAAAAAAAAAACGAACACGAAGAAATAACGGTTAGAAGTGTTCGCGGTATGTTACAATTGAGTGTGAAAAAAAAATCCAGTGTTGGGAATAGAACCCGACACCGCTTACATCACGAGCCTGTACTGTCTCCAAACGGCCAGCGGAGCTTCTCTAATCTGAGTAATTTTAAAAATATAAACTATATTTTATATATTGCAAAGTGACTCAATTAAAGTAATTCAATTATTAAGTACTATCATGTCTGAATCGCGATAAGTTGTATAAATAATATTTATAAATTTATTTAATTTATTATATTTTCAAGGGTTCGTGCAAACACTTGTACACTTATATTATCAAATATAAAAAGTTTGGGGTCCTCCAAACCGTAGGAGGCCCCTGGCTTTAGCCCATTCAGCCCCCCTCCTTAATCCGCCATAGTTTAAGATAAATGTACCCTTTTACTTCATACAAATAAACAGTATAGAACGCTTCTACAGAAAACCTTATTTAAAACCCGTGAGAAGCCGGGTACTTCCCTCTAGTATATCTATATATATATATATATATAAGACGCATTTGTTGTCTGTCTGTTCCCTAATAACTCAAGATCCAGACAACCCAGTCAAGTGAAATTTGGTAAACGTACACACAATCATATGGGGAAGGTTCTTAAATAGGTTTTGTTCCATAAATTCACACTCATGGGCGCCGGGGGCCCGAAAACGTTTTTTTTAACCTTATTTGAGCTATATAAAAAATGAAAATCAACAATTTGTCTATTTCTCTAGGAGGCAGAAGCATGAAATTTTAGGAAATTGTTGAGTACACTTCTGTAATGGTAACAGGCAAATATATATTTAAATTTCCTCTTTCTGGGGGCTGGGGGCCCCAATTAAGTTTTTTCCCTTATATGAACTATATATAAAAACTGAAAATCACTAATTATCCTATTTTACGGATAGGTAGAAGCATGAAACTTTTGCAAGTTTTTAAGTACGCTACCCCGACGAAAGAATTTTAAACTTCCCACTCATGGGGAGCCGGGGGCCAAAATGTAGTTTTTTTTTTAAAATAATTTTAAAAAAATTTATTCGCTATATAAATACTGAAAATCCCCCATTCGACTATTTCTCATGTAGGTAGAAGAATGAAACTTTGGGAAGTTGTTAAGTAAACTCTCCTAACGCTAATTTGCGAAAAAGAATTTTAAACTTCCCCCTCATTGGGGGCCGGGGGCCCAAATGTAATTTTTTCTTATATTAAAAACTCACTCATCACTAATTCTTAAACTTACCATGTAGGTAAAACAATGAAACTTTTGGAAATTCTTAAGCATACTCTCCCGACAATAATGGCGATTGTTCCATAAATTCCCACTCATGGGAGCCGGGGGGTCCCAAAAACGTTTTTCCCACGTTATTTGAGCTATATAAAATTGAAAATAACTAATTCTCCTATTTCCCGAGTAAGCAGAAGCATGAAATTTTAGGATATTGTTTAGTACATTTCCCAAATTATAACAGGCGAAAATATATTTAAATTAGCATTTTCTGGGGTCCAGGGGCCAAAATGTTTTTTCCCTATATGAGCTATATAAAAATCACTAATTCTCATATTTTCCGTGTAGGTAGAAGCATGAAAGTTAGTCAATTTGTTAAGTACTCTCTACCGACGCTAATTTGCAAAAAAAAAAAAAAAAAAAGAATGTTAAAATTCCAACTTTTGTAGCTATTGGCCCAAATGTAGTTTTTTCCAGTGGCGTAGCTAGAGGGGGCGATGGGGGCGGCCCGCCCCAGGCGGCACTTATTCAAAGGGCGGCATTTGTGGGCATTTAAAAGTTAAAGCCATTTCCGAAAACCGCCCCTTTTCCTTTGAATGGGAAAAACCATGGTGAAACAAAAGGAATCTTAATTATGAGATTTAATAAACGGAGACTTGCAATATTTGTTTTATTACATAGCAGGTGTTATAACTAAAGCAAAACCATTTTAAAAATTTAAAATTTCTTAAAAAAGGTAACGATTTGTTTTGAAAATTTAGCGGTATAATTCACAGATGGCTCTTTTATAAGAAAACTTCACAAAAAACAACACATCACCGCTGGTACGAAAATATTTAATTTTTATATCGCCTTGACAGTTTTTGAGTGGAATTTCGACATTAGCGGAATGATGCGCTAACAAGTACCTACATGACATGGTGGTTCACATACTGTGTTTAACTTGCAAGTTGTAAATTATATTGCTGTTTCCGGTTTCATAAAATTATTGTAAGGTAACTTATTAAAAAAATAAAATTTACTTTGTTTTTATTGCATTAAAGTAGCACATATAGCTTGTGTTTTTCATTAAAATACGGTTATTTATTTAAAATTAACGGTTATTTCTCCGTTAAACACCACAATAACATAAATAATTCCGAAAAAGACATACTTAGAAATTTCAAGCGTCTTTGAAAAATTGACATCTGAAGTAACTAGTGAAACGACATCAGATGCTGGGATTTTACTCCGTTCAATACAATCGTTTTCTTTGCTATGGTATTTCAATTTATGGGAAACTGTCTTTTTAAATTAATGCAAACCATGCAAACCCATTTCATGGAACAAAGATATGTGCTATTACAGATCGCTGTTACAGAGAATTGGAGATAGCAACCGAACACCGATTTAGAAATAGGCAAAATATGAGCCGGGAAAATTCAGAAGATGTGGTTCTATCTTTAGAACAAGTAGTACAAAGAGAAATGTTTTTATCAATAGATGTAATTATAAAATAAAATGTTAAAAACGTGGTGATGAATGCCATGTCCTTCCAAGTAAATATTCGTGTATAATATCATCTAGCCTATTAAATGAAGAATTTGAAAATCAAATAAATTTCTTTGTTTGCATTGATAATGAATTGTTCAAGATTGAAAGAGAAAAGATCAAGGTTTTAATGGCAGTAAACGGGGCAAGTCTTAGCTATTGCGGGGCCCCATGCAGCTTAGTATTCGAAAAGGATTGCGTGTGGACCCAGTTTGCGTAGGGATAAGGTATTAATAAGGATAATAAATGAACTTTAAAATAAGTTGGGCCTATGAAAGTGCGGGGCCCACTGCGACCGCATAGGTTGCAGGAGCCTAAGACCAGCCCTGGATGTACCTACACTACAAGAAGAGGCATTATGTTAGAAAAACGGGATCTATTAAAATATATACAACAGTATAAATTGGAAAATTCTGTATCCAAAATTGTAATTTTGCATTTTTTTTTTTCCACCTATTGTTATTAGTGCATCTAGTTGTGAAAGGAGCTTCTCCAAACTGAAGTTGAAAAAAAATATATATGCGCCACAATAAGTGATTTAAGACTACAAAATCTTGCAATATTATACATAGAACAAGATATTACAAACAATTTAAAATTTGATAACATAATACACGATTTTTCTACTATGAAAGTTAGGTAAGCAAGTAAATGTATAAATAATAAAAAAAAATATGATTACATAATGTAAACAATTTCTTTTTTTTTAACAAAAAAATTAATTATTTATTTATAAATAAAAAATAAAAGTATATTAATTTTTTTAAAATGTTTTTTTGAGTTTAAATTTGGAATATCTTTTGTTTCTTTGGGGGATTGGGGGGGGCCTGCGACTCCTATAACTTTCTTGTGGCCTTCAAAACAATTATCGTGTATTTTATAATGTGTATTTATAGGTATATCAATTTATGCGGCCTCTTTTATTATTGCTTACATAAATAAGGTATGTAATGGTAAAATGGTTACCCACCTTTTACAATGTACTTCGTTTCAATTACAACTTATTTATTCCTGTTTATTAATTTATAATGATCCTCATATGATTGACTTTAGGGGCGTAAATGACTTCACGTGATTTCGGCTGATTTTTCACCCCCTGCCCCCTCATCACACTGCGTCATGAAACGAAAACTTAGACCCCTTGCTCGATGTGACGTGACAGATCCGCCCCCCCCCCATACAAGCGGTATTTTCTATTTAAAAATGAGCATGTTTAAAATCGTTTTTTCTTTTATGGTCATTTAAATATGTTTTTAGTTTAAGGCTGAATTCTTATATCGGAACACGTTTGAAACCACGTAAAATATCATTGAATAAAGTGTCGTGTCGAGGTGAGAATCCCTGACTGCGGCACTAAGGCGTGAGAAAGGGGAAGGGGAGCGTAAGGTGTGGTCGGAGAGGGGATAGTGTAAAAGCGGAGATCAGTGTACGACAATTAGCGTTGGGCCTTCAGTGCGGAGTCTTCTTTGGCTAAGTTTGTTAGCAGAACTCTCGCACTGATGGTTATATATATATTGAATGTGTTATACACTTATACTTATATTAATAAACTACTTTTTAATTCATAATGATACTTGTTCTTGTGAGTGTGACGGTGTAATAGTTCACAACCCCTAGACAACGACGCCACACAAACTACGTTTAGTGACATTGGGGACACGTCCAAGGATACGAATTCTGAGGAAAGTTTTATATTAACCTTACAGTACCGCAAATAAGTAAATTCTTAGATGCGAGTGAGGCAAGATCTATTTTTCTACAGTTACGTCGTCATGTCATCTAGAAAACATGACCAGCCAATAACACTGGTCAACTTGGGCCTGAGTGATGTTCAAGAAACAAACCATGTTTTAATCATCGATCTATGAAGGATAATAAATTCATGTGGATGTTTGCACATACCAGGGAGACTTTGGTAAGCCGAGACTTTAAATTAGCAGATTGTAAACTCAACATTTCAGCAGCGCCTATTATGCCTTATGGCCTATCGTGGTTGTTGGATTAACACTTTGTGTTAATATTACTTCTTCCAATAATTGATGGAACTTTAAAACTTCTTACGTATCAATTTGCAATTGCAAGAATAAAGCTTTTAGAAGACGTAAACCAGACAAGATACCACCGGTATCTGGATTAAAGACTAGAACTAAAGGGACTGCGGGTGCCCGCCAGAGCTCTTTTCTCTTATCCTAGAACCTCTGACACTGTGACAGCAAGGATCAAATTTATAGCTTTCTTTACCTGTGCCTGAACTCTACGGGATTCACTGGCCAAGGGCATAGTTTTCGGATTAAACAGATGAACTAGAGTGATTTCTTTTTCCTCTTTGGAATTAGGAATAATTACCTAAACGTTTATACCAAATTATCTTATAATTTTAACTAGATAATTATTCTGCTTTAACTTTTTCAATATCAAATAACGATATACTTAGTGGTTAAATATTCTATTTTAATTTTGAATATTGCTTTTGTTTATAGGTTTTGTCATATTATGTGTCGTAATACATGAATATCATCCACCACAAGGTCAATATACTTACATAGGATTTTAAATTAAATAATTGAAATAGTGAGTGCAAAATGGAAATAATAAATAGAGGGCCAGCTCTAGCCAAGTCCATTAGACAATTTGGGATATCCATGGGGTTAGAATGCACGGATTTAATCGAGTATTGTAAAGCCGAACTAGAAAAAAATCCGATTAGCTTAAAGTGAGGAAAGAATTAGACGCATACAATCGGAATCGGAAGAATTAGAATAGCGGAAATTAATGCTAGAAAAAGGAGTGAACAGGGGGACAGGCAGGAAGACACAAAGAGACAAAAAGTAGAAATTACACATTTTCAAAGCCTAGATGACAAAAACGATAAAGTAATAGACAAGTTAATCCATGACTTGGAAGACAGACATAACCTCATTAGCGTACTAAGAAGTGAGTTGTCCGATAAAGAGAAGGATTCAGAGAAACACAAAAAGACAATAAGGGAACTAGAGTCAACATTATGCAGGGTGCAAAGTAAACTAATAGATCTAGAAAGGGAAGGAAGAGAGAACAAAATCAATTTAGAAAAAATGGAAGCTGAATCGGTAAACTTGAATGTAAAAATGGCCAAAATCGACAGCCTTTTAGCTAAACAGGATACAGAAAAGACGATATTGCTTAAAATAATCAGGGAGAAAATTGATAAACTGATAGACAAGGACGTAGAACTAAGCATCATAAGCCAAAACACAATAGGTTTGAGTAAGACTGTAGCCGAAAAAAATGAACTAATTCAAAATTTACAGAAGGAATTAAAAGAAAAAGATGTAGAAAATATTGATATTAAAGAAGACATTGCTGAATTGTGGAGAATTATAGTAGAAAAGGAAGAGAACACTTGTAAAATTATGGTAGAAAAAGACGAAAAAATTGCCGAGTTAAATCTAATGTTAACAAAACAAGATGCAGAGATTGCAGGCTTGTTGCATGAAAAGACCAAGATGCTAAACAGTGTTAAAAACAAAGATTATGAAAAGTTGAACCTGCATAAATTATTAAAAGAGAAGAAGAAATATACTTTTGACAAGCAGCAAGTACTCAGAGAAACCGAAAATGACATGACATTCCGTACGACTAGACTAGCCAGCAGTAAAGAGACAAGGAAACACACAAATTCACCCTGGCTACCGGCTAGGGGTCAAAATCAGTTCAGATTCTATTCCGCTGAGGAACACCGGACAAGTTTAATAGGATGGTGAGTGGGGGAAATGAACTGTGGGGTTACTGAAGCGCGACATGTAAAAACAGAGGGACGGGGTGTAAGAAGGAGTAGTGGAAGAAATAAAAGTGGGACATTTGAGTTTGGCAGAGTTGGTACAATTTGGTGGAGTTTTGGCGACCAGAAGACTAAGTTGAGCATTGAGTTTCCGTTATTATTTATGTTTTTTATGACTTTTAGGCTAATTAGGTGGCTCAGTGAAATATGGATGATCTTTGTGGGTGAATGTGGGTGGTTCTCACATGAATTGGTGCATACTACGTTGAAATTAATAGCCTTAATAGCTCAAGGAGGCAAGTTCGAATGTGGTCAGGGTGATAGCCACACCAGTTGCGGTATCATACCACGTACGAGTAGAGTAATGTGGGAAAACACATGCAAGTTAGGTTTTGAAAAGATCAGTTGTTGTAATGCTTGCAATGGTTGCTTTTTGTTGATCATTGGTGACAACAGAAATATTCCCCATCTGCACACTGGTTAGGAATTTTTTATTGTTTTTTTTATTTATTTTTTATTGAAGTGTACAGCTCAAAAAATATTTCATGACTTGTAATTTTTCTTGGTAATAGTAATAATAATTTTTAATAAAATAATCTTACAAACAAATATCTGGATTGAAAGAGGCACGAAAGGTTGTGACTGTTTTATCTATGAATCTCAAGGAAATTAGGTAAAGATTATATTGTTGTTACGATTGTTGTTATTTCTACTAATTTTTTTTTCATTTGAAAAGCTTAGTTGTATAAGCAATTTATGTACGTTTGTAATAATCGGGATTCTGCACCTCGCCTACTTATAGTTATAGTGACGGTTTCATTTCTTGAATGAAACCTAAAAGGAAAGAAGGGGGATATGTCGAGGTGAGAATCCCTGACTGCGGCACTAAGGCGTGAGAAAGGGGAAGGGGAGCGTAAGGTGTGGTCGGAGAGGGGATAGTGTAGAAGCGGAGGTCAGTGTACGACAGTTAGCGTTGGGCCTTCAGTGCGGAGTCTTCTTTGGCTAAGTTTGTTAGCAGAACTCTCGCACTGATGATTATATATATATATTGAATGTGTTATACACTTATACTTATATTAAAAAACTACTTTTTAGTTCATAAAGATACTTGTTCTTGTGAGTGTGACGGTGTAATAGTTCACAACCCCCTAGACAACGACGCCACACAAACTACGTTTAGTGACATGTCGGTACACATATATTTAAGTGGAACTTTTTTTAAGTTGCGCGTTTAGAATAACATTAAATGTGTGACCCCCCCCCTGCGTGACGTCATTTATGGGCAGCCCCAAAAAGGGCGGCATATTGGAGACCGCCCCGGGCGGCAAAAGCTCTAACTACGCCACTGGTTTTTTCTTATATTAAAAACCGTCTTATCTCTAATTCTTAAATTTACCCTATACGTAAAGACATGAAACTTTTTGAAGTTATTGAGCACACTCTCCCAACAATAATGGAGAAAAATTCTTTTAAAATTCTCCCTCAGGTTGGGGCTGGTGTGCCAAAATGTATTTTTTTCCTGAAATGAGGTGTATTTCCCATCTCCAATGGTAAAAGGTGAAAAAATATTTACATTATCTCTCTAAGGGAGCCGGGGCCCAGTGTAGATTTCTTCTTTATATGAACGATATAAAAAGTGAAAATTACTAATTCTCCTATTTCCCGTTTAGGTAGAAGCATGATACTTTGGGAAATTGAGCAATACATATCCGCAATGCTAAGAGGAGTAAAAAGAAATCACTCCCCTGGGGGCCAGGGCCCAAATGTATTTGTTCTAATATAAAAACAGACTCATCACGTTTTTTCTAATTTTCGGTGACGTTAGAAGCATACAAATTTGGAAATTTGTTGAGGAGGCACTCACGACGAAAATTAACACAGAAAAATTTTTAAACTCCTGCTCATGTGGTGCCGGCGTTTATAAAATTTAAAAACCAATAATTATCCTATGTCCGAGTAGGTAGAAGCATGAAATTTTCGAAAGTTGTTGAGTACACTTCTGCGATGGTAACAGGCGAAAAAAATATTTATAACACTTATTGGGAGCCTGGTTCCCAACTATAGTGTTGTTTTTGTACTCATGTAAGCTATATAAAAATGAAAATCTTTAATTCTACTATTTGGAATAATGGGAATTGTGAAAGTTGTTAATTACACAACCACGATGGTGCAGTTATCTGGTGTGCCAGAGTCTTGGGATTGCTGGTATAGAATTGCAGACACTATGCTTTTCTGATAGGCAATTGTATATGACCTGCTTCAAGATAAAAGTACCATTTTACTTCAGGCAAATAAACAGTATAGTACTCTTCTACAGAAAACCTCATTTAAAACCCGTGCGAAGCCGGGTACTTGCCTATAGTATATATATATATATAATTAAACGAGCAACGAAGCCCGTCCAAGTACGTTCCGCCTCAGTTTCGATGACATTTTGCCTAGGAGTAACAGTAGTGATTAGCAGGAGTGACACACTTCAAGATGGGAACACAATGCTGAATGATGACAAAAAATTTTGCCCTAAAAATAACTAGTTTTGAACGTCCGCTTAAATATGTTCACTGTGGAAATAATATTTAATTTTACCCGCAACTGATTGGCTATAGGAGTCTGTAAGAGTTTGAAGGACCAATCGCTATCGAGGACCGCACAGACAACTGCATTTGATTGTATAGGATATAAAAAGGTAGGCAACACAATTATGTTAAAAGACCTAAGTTTGTTTGATATTAACAGTTATCACCAATTCGCACTTCTTTTGGAAGAAGAAAATTTCTACTCTACTTACCACAGGTAGAGGGAGACTTGAACTCAGTGGCGTAGCTATAGTTAGAGGGGGCCCGGGGGCTTTGGCCTCTTTAGGGGGCCCTCCATACATTGTGTATACGTAATATTTTATGAAAAAAAATTCGGACCATTCTTTGGGGGCCCACTCAAGTTACGGCCAGGGGGACTTTCGAATAAGACCTCCTCCTCCTCCCCTAACTACGCCACTGCTTGGGCTAGGTTCATTGAATGCATGAACACTTAGTTTTTATGTGTATGAGAAATTTATTTGAATAATTAAGAGTTCCAGTTGTTTGTGTAGCTGTTACAGGTGTTTGTGTAGCTGTTCCAGGTGTTTCTGTACCTCATCCAGGTGTTTGTGTAGCTGCTCCAGGTGTTTGTGTAGCTTTATATAGTGTTTGTGTAGCTACCCCAGGTGTTTGTATAGCTGTCCACGTTGTTTCTGTAGCATTAGATGTTGAAGAAATTACCTCCATAAAGGGCTTTAAAGTAGGAACTTGAAAATATTTAAGAGTGTTCCTTCATTTTTAAATCAATTTCTTTCTGGGTTTTTTCTTTTAAATTTTAAATTTTCCTCCTTATTTTACCTTTTGGAGTTCACCACCCGACAAAGGAATGGAGCCTGTTGGCTGTACGGAGTTAAAAGAGTAGTTGATATCCGGAATACAAAACTAGTTTACATTTTAAAACAATGGAAAGAGACACTCGTTAAAAATTTAAGTGTTGTTTCTTTCTTTATTATTTTTTTAATGACTCTGGTAAATCAAATGCAATATAAAAAAAACTCAACCACCACCTACCCCCTACCCCCTACACACACAGACCAACCCGAAAAAAGGCAGCGAAAACAGAAATAATTGAGCGTAAATAAAATTGTAAATTTGAAAATCATTTGTAAAAAATAGACATTAATTTAAAGGCATGCCAGCTAATGGTGACACTTGGATTTTCTCTTGAAAGTAAAAGGCTTTCAAAATGATCATTTAACGAGGAACAGTTTCTGTCACAGAAACCTGTTTGGTGCCACACGGGGGAAGCACATCGAAGGGATAGTTACAGATTCTTAACTCGGGGTCGAAGACAAGACCTGCGAAATAGAAGAAGTCATAAGAGTAAAACAATTGTTATCATAGAGAATTTTGTACTACAAACATAGTCTACATAGTACCGTACCGTACTTGTGAGAGATGAAAAGTTTATGGCCAGTTGATAGCGAGTTGATGGCCAGTTGATGGCGAGTTGATGGCCAGTTGATGGCGAGTTTATAGCGAGTTGATAGCGAGTTGATTGCGAGTTGATGGTCACTTGATGGCAAGTTGATGGCGAGTTGATTGCCAGTTGATGACCAGTTGATGGCGAGTTGATGGTCAGTTGATGGCAAGTTGATGGCCAGTTAATGGTCAGTTGATGGCGATTTGATGGCTAGTTTATATAATACCGTACCGTACTGGTGAAAGATTGCGAGTCGATGACATCTAGGAACTTCATTTCGACTACAGGAAATTAAAATTACATTCGTAGTATAAAACTTAACCATCACATGGGGTGACACCATCACAAAGGCTGACACCATCACAAGGGAAGAAACCATCACAAGGGGTGACACCATCCCATGGGGTGACACCATCACAAGGGGTGAGACCATTACAAAGGCTGACACCATCACAAGGGGTGACACTATCCCATGAGGTGACACCATCACAAGGGGTGACATCATCACAAAGGCTGACACCATCACAAGGGTGACACCATCACAAAGGCTGACACCATCACAAGGGTGACACCATCACATCGGTTGAGACCAAAGGTCAAAATTATGTGTGCTTCTTTGTTTGGCGCAGGTAGACTTGGAGGTGTATGCGGTAATTCGTGAGGGGGTGACACCAAGACCTATGGCACTTGCTGACACCAACTCTAGTGATGCTTCTGAATAATATTACAATATATAGGGGCCCTGTAGGGATTTTGATTATCTTTGTAATTATGAATGACCATTGTCCTATTTAAATTTATATTATTCATTAATAATCTTGTATGAATTGTAAGCTAGATAAAATACAAGTACAAGTGTTACCAGCGGAAGTTTAGACTCTCATCATTGCTTTCAAATGCTTCTTTGTCTACTCACCCTGTGAACAGTAGAGGCGGCCACGGTTGGCCCCGCCTTCGCACCAGAAGTAAGAGATGCACTTCACCGATACATCCGGGTAAAAGTCGTCTGGCCGTCCCAAGCTCAGCGCTGCCTTCCCGCACTCAGTGGAGTTAGTACTTGGGCTGTGGGAGGGTGGGAGGTGGGGAGTTAGTACTTGGGCTGTAGGAGGGTGGGGGTCGGGAGATGTTGGTTAGCTCATGGGTAAAATTCAAACAAGGACATTCTAAGGTAAATGTCACTGTTTGACGACATTCTAAGGTTAATCTGTCTCTGTTTGACGACATTCTAAGGTTAATCTGTCTCTGTTTGACGACATTCTAATGTTAATCTGTCTCTGTTTGACGACATTCTAAGGTAAATCTTTCAATATTTGACGACCATTTGTCCCTATTTGACGACATTTGTCCCTGTTTGACGACATTATAATGTTAATCTGTACCTACTTGACGAAATTCTAATGTTAATCTGTCCCTGTTTGGCGACATGCTAAGGTTAATCTGTCCCTGTTTGACGACATTCTAAGTTTAATCTGTCTCTGTTTGACGACATTCTAAGGTTAATCTGTCTCTGTTTGACGACATTCTAAGGTTAATCTGTCCCTGCTTGACGACATTCTAAGGTTAATCTGTCTCTGTTTGACGACATTCTAAGGTTAATCTGTCTCTGTTTGACGACATTCTAATGTTAATCTGTCTCTGTTTGACGACATTCTAAGGTTAATCTGTCTCTGTTTGACGACATTTTAAGGTTAATCTGTCTCTGTTTGACGACATTCTAAGGTTAATCTGTCTCTGTTTTACGACATTCTAAGGTAAATCTTTCGATATTTGACGAGTGTTGAATACCTCCCCACCTCCATTTTAGAACCTCTGCAATTTTGAGAACCGTTGAGGGTAGGGGTAGGTCCATCAACGCAACAGGGACGCTGTCCTTGAGATGGACAAAGATCCATGATGGACCATGGAATATTCCGTAGCATGAGTATAGTAAAGGTTGGCCGAACGTTCTCGAAGCCATGCATGTCAGTGCGTGATTAACAGTTGGTACACGCCACTGACCAATCACATGAGAACGTTTCGGTCAAGCCACGCTACAGTAGAGGCCTATATAAACGGTCACTCAACCTTACAGCGGTCTCTTTCTCAGAAATTAGCAGTACACCAGGGTCTGCGGGTGTGACTGAACGAATTGAGTAGAGCCTAGCTGAACTAGTTAGTAGTGGAGCTAGTCAGTGGAGCTAGTTAGTAGTGGAGCTAGTCAGTGGAGCTAGTTAGTCAGTGGAGTTAGTCAGTGGAGCTAGTCTGTGGAGCTAGTCAGTGGAACTAGTCAGTGGAGCTAGTTAGTGGCGGAGGAACCAGTGAGAAGAAATCTCAGACAGGAGATCAAGAGCTAAGAGGAGGGGAGCAGGTGGCAGTACCTTGAACGAAGTCAGTGACCAGTGGGGAAGGGGCCGAATGCCAAGCTGACCACAGAGCGGAGCTACGCTTGATTGGCCAGACCGAAGCACAGCCTTCCAACCAGTCCTTTGGCCACGCCCAGTCCATGAGGGACGTGGGCATCATTTCAAACTATTAGTATAATTTATCATAGACGTAGATATTGTAATCCAGTATATGTTTACTAATGCAGCTTCATGTATATATGTATATATCTCTAATGCATTAAATATTTTATATCTTTGTCACTTTCACTTAGGCGTTACTTTTCTAATTATTAGTGATAGACTTTATGTCGTTTAGTTATATTATTATTATTAGTATAGACTATAGTATAGTTAAAGTTAACTGTACCCTAGACACAGTACTCAACAGTTGGGAGCTCTGCGTTTGTGCGAGCACACCCCAATATTCAATCGTGTGGACCCGCTCTGTATGCAACAGTCGGGCCACCGAATATTCAACAACGACCATTTGTCCCTGTTTGACGACATTTGTCCCTGTTTGGCGACAGTTTTTCTCATTGCGTATGCTAACAATGAACCCACATGGTGGTTTATATAAAAAAGCGACAATGAGGTCGAAGCTTGAAAATGTCGCCTTTCAATTTAAAGTCATTTAAAACTGTCATACTGGAGGGGGGTGGCAATGGGAATTTGACATGCTCTTAGAACTAAGTGTCAGAGAATATATTGAAAGAATTCTAGGAGTTAAGTATACATTTTCACATCTATACTAATAAAAGGGAAAGCCCTCACTGATTGACTGACTCACTCACTCATTCATCACTAATTCTCCAACTTCCCGTGTAGGTAGAAGCATGAAACTTTGAAAAGTTGTTGGTTACCCTCTCACGACGAAAATTGGCGAAAAAGAATTTTAAAAATCTCGCTCATGTGGGGCCGGGGGCCCAAAAACATTTTTTTCCTTATTTGGGCTCTATGAAAATTGAAAATCACCAATTTTCCTATTTCCCGTGACGGTAGAAGCATGAAACTTTGGAAATTTGTTAAGTACATGATCCCAATTATAATTGGACAAAAAAAGATTTAAATATTCCGTTCATGGGGGCCGGGGCCCCAAAAAAGTTTTTTTCCATATATGAGCTATATAAAAATTTAAAATAAATAATTCTCCTATTTCCCGAATAGGTAGAAGCATGAAACTTTGGAAATTTTTTAAGTACAAGCTCCCGACAAACATTGGCAAAAAATAATGTTAAAATTCCTTCTCATGGGGGACCGGGGCCCAAATATAGTTTTTCTTATATTAAAAAACCGACTCATCACTAACTCTCTAAATTCCCGTGTAGGTCGAAGCATGAAACTTTGGGGAGTTGTTGGGTACCCTCTCATGGCGAAAATTGGCGAAAAAGAATTTTTAAATACACACTCATGGGGGCCAGGGCCCCAAAAACGTATTTTTTCTTATATGAGATTTATAAAAATTCAAAATCTATAATTCACTTATTGCCCGTGTAGGTAGACAAGTGAAACTTGGGAATTTTTTGAGTACATGATCTCAAACATAATTTGAAAAAAATAATAATTTCCCACTCATGGGGGCCGGGGCCCATAAAACTTTTTCCCTTATATGGGCTCTATAGAATTGAATATCACCAGTTTTTCTATTTACCGTGTAGGTAGGAGCATGAAACTTTGGAACATTGTTAAGTACCCTCTTACGACGAAAGTTGGTGTTAAAGAATTTTGAAATACACACTCATGGGGCCGGGGCCCCAAAACTGTTTTTTTTTCTCTTAAATGAGCTATATAAAAATTGAAAATCTATAATTCTCTTATTTCCCGAATAGGTAAAGGCGTGCATCGTTGGTTTATAAATACACTTCCACGATGGTAGCAGGTGAAAACATATTTAAAATATCCCTTACTGGGGACCTGGGGCCCAAAGATAGTTTTTAATGCACTCACTCAATAATCACTAACTCTCGAATTTCCCGTGCAGGCAGTAGCATGAAAATATGGGAAGTTGGTGAGTACCCTCTCATGACGAAAAGGAAATTTAAAATTCCAAATAATGTGTGGCCGGGGGCCCAAAAACGACTTCTCTTTATATGTAAAAAATTGAAAATCACTCATTGCCCTTTTTGCCGAGTATGTACAACTTAAAACTTTAGGAAGTTGCTGAGTACACATCTTCGATGGTAACAGGTGAAAATATGTATAAATTATCACTTACTGCGGGCGGGGGCCCCAACATAGGTTTTCCTTTAAATCAGATGTATAAAAACTGAAAATGCAAAAGAATAAAACTTTGTAAATCTTTTGAGTACACGCTCAAAACGACAACTGGCTAAAAACAATGAAAAAATTCCCTCTCATTGGAGACCGGGGGCCCAAAATCTGTTTTTCTCACATTAAAAACCGACTCATCACTATTTCTCCAATTTTCCGTGTAGGTAGAAGAATGAAACTTTGGGAAGTTATTGGGTAAAATATCCCGATGATAATTGGCGTAAAAGAATTTTGATAAGCACAATCATGGGCACCGGGGCCCCCAAAAACATTTTTCTTTCTTATATGAGTCATACACAAATTGAAAATGAATCATTCTCCTATTTCCCGTGTAGGTAGAGGCATGAAACTTAGGAGATTTCCTGATACATTCTCCAAAAGATATCTGGTTAATGTTTTTTACAGTGCCCACTCATTAGGGGCCTTGGGCCTTGATGAACTTTTTTCCCCTAAATTGAGCGTTATAAAAACTGGAAATCACTAATTCTCACACTTTTTGTTTTAGGTAGAAAAATGAAACTTTGGAAAGTTGTTAAGTACACTAACTCGATGGTAGCAGGTTAAAAAAACACTTTTAAAATATCTTTTACTCGAGGCCGGAGGCCCAAATGTATATTTATTTCTGATATGAGCTACAAAAAAACTGCTCGATGTGAATTCATTGTGAGCTACGCATGTTGGCGTGTTTGAGGTCGAGTTTTTGATAGGTGCGAAAGTGTGCGAATGAAAAAATGTTGTGTTTTGACGTCATTAAAACGTGCGTAGAAGTTTAGAGAGTTCACATAATATTGTTTAACGCGCAGGAAGTGAACGCCATAATTGTAAACAATACTTCACCAAGTTATTCACGTGTCCCTGTTAATAACTACAAACGTTTTATTTGAAGACGTCTTCTTTTCTGTTTTGTGTTCGTTTATTACGATTGTAGTAACTGTGTAGGTATTTTAGATTTGGTTTACATAATTCACATGACTATTTCTATCATCGTTTCAACCGCACACTTTTTAAATGTAATTAATATGTCTATCGATGTGATCACCATTGATCAAAGAACTGAATTTTACCAAGTGGTGCCCATGCCCGGAGATGGCGCCTGCCTCTTTCATTCTCTAAGCTACTTATTGCACGGCCATATCAGGCTCTCTCTTGATATCCGTAGGAACATAGTGTCTCATGTATTGAATGATTGGGAGAGGTTCAAGGTATGGAGTGATGATGGCACAGGAGATAATTATGCTACACAGGAACACTATAAGACGGAAATGCATAAACCCTTCACCTATGGATCTGCATGTGAGTTGATAGCTGCCGCTGAATTGTTTGGCAGTCAATTTCAAGTGTACAGAAATGGAAAAATCTTTTACACCTTTGGACAACCACCAATGCCTATTAAACGTCTAAGATTCACAGGATACGATCTGAGTAGGGGACACTTTGATGTTTATGAAAGTTTTAACTCTCAAAATCAGGCTTCAAAGTTATTGATGAAACCGGTCGTATGCCTACAACGTTTGACAGATGCCGAATGTCACTTTAACGCACCGAGCCTAACAATTACTAACGTAATAAAAGACAACAAAGCTCAAACTGATTGTGACAAAAACAGTGCATGTTATATAAATCAAGTAAAAAGAATGCGTGTCAAACGTCGTGGTAGATTCTCTGATGCAGCTAGACGGAAACAACTTCGTGACGCAGCTGTCAAATACTCGCAGGCCAATCCACAAGTAAATAGAAACGCTGTCAGTAAATACTCGCATGCCAACCCACAAGTACATAGAGACGCCGCCACTAAATACGCGCAAGCCCATCCACAAGTACATAGAGACGCCGCTACTAAATACGCGCAGGCCAATCCACAAGTTCATAGAGACGCTGCCACTAAATACGCGCATGCCAATCCACAAGTAAATAGAGTCGCTGTTATTAGATGCGATCCCAATAATGAAAAGCGACTCAAACGAAAACAAAATGTTTGGCTAAAAAAAAAGATTGTGGATTTGCGTACGACTCAAAAGTACAGTATGAATGTGACAAAACTGTACACATTGGATCTATGGATATTGAATGTGGGTATTCTCTGTGTTCCTAAGATAAGAACTAAAACATTTGGCGAAAGGTCATTCTCCTTTTGTGCAGCCAAACAATGGAATTCTCTTCCATTACACATCCGTAGCATTTCAACTGCTAAGTCATTTAAGACTGCACTTAAGACACATCTTTTTAAAATTTATTTTCAAAAATAATAAAACCACATTTCTGTAATTGATTAGCGTAGCTGATGTATTGAGTATACCGTATTGTTATTTATGTAGTTATATGCTATGAATGTTTCTTTTTATTTATATATGTATTTTTGTTTCCATGTAAAGTGCTGTGAGCCTGGCTCCTTGCTGGGATACAGCGCTATATAAATCATCATTTTATTATTATTATTATTATTGTCAAGCTCTAAGGTGAAAATGCGAGTCTCCTGGATTGTGCTGTAACGGTGGTAAAGTCTCTGTCGCTAATTTACATAAGCTTCCTGACCTTCTTCAGGACCTGTTAAGTGGTGAACATCCTCAAAGTGAGCATTTCTTTAACAACATTAGAAATTACAACTCCGCATTTCAAATGACGTCATTTGGTGCTAAGTAAATCGTTGAAGGGAATTTCATGCCCTCATTTAAAGTCCAGGGACAAGTGTATCACCTGATTGGGAGTCTTTTACCAATGCCGACTGAGGAACACACATTTTTGCAAATTTATTTCGTCGGGGATAACGAAAAGGAAACACAAATTCGGTGCGCTAATGTTTCTGGACGGAACACACAACTGGTGTAGAAATTACAAAAAATGCTGCATGATTGTAACCCTCATATCCGAGACTTCCAGTCCGCAATTGACAGCATGAGACATACAGATACGGACTTCAAAGGTATAATTAACGCTGACAAAAAACAGTTAAATGCCCACAAAGGCAGGTTTAATAAACCTACAGTACGTGAAGTTGGTGTTGTCATTGTTGGACAAACGTTCGAGAATAGGGATATCGTCTTGAAAAGCAGAGGAAATAAACTTCAACGCATTAAGGAAACCCACAGGTCCTATGATGCACTTCAATATCCCCTCATGTTCTGCAATGGTGAAGATGGTTATTCTGTTTCTATACCTCAAGTTGATGCTGTCAGCAATATAGCCATGAAGAAAACAGTCTCTGCAGCAAACTTTTACTCACACCGGCTTATGGTCAAAAAGCTGTATAATAATACTATACTTTACTATCGAGCTTTATTAAATCAGTATTTAGTTGATATGTACGCAAAAATTGAAACAGAAAGACTAAATTTTATAAGACTAAATCAAAAGATTGGCGGCTGGGTAGCGAAGTCAATAGTGCGCTAGCCTCACAAGCTGAGGCGTTAAAGACCACGAAAAGCCACTATAACAATGTTGTGCAATGACTAACGCTTAGAAAGTCCTCCGCTGACCTGGAGAGGGATGGGCGCCGCCAGTGTCTATTAAGCCCGAGAATATTCTAATGGAAACATTAGAATCCTCTACGACCTCGATAAAAAGAGGTTATGGGACTAAAAAAAAATATTTAAAAAAAATTAAAAGAAACTACGAGCTGAAAATTACATCCACCTAAAAGATGCCATAGACAAAAATGACACTAATTTAAGTGAACTTGGTCAAGCTGTGATATTACCATCGTCGTTCACTGGAGGACCTCGCTATATGCACGAACGTACACAAGACGCAATGACATACGTTCGTCAGTATGGCCGACCTGACCTATTCATCACATTTACTTGCAATCCAAAGTGGACTGATATCACTGAATTTCTCCTACCACGTCAAAAACCTCATGATCGTCACGACCTTATCAGCCGAGTATTTCACCTGAAAATTCGCAAAATGATTGACTTGCTGACGAAGAG
>MUZC01004821.1:40653-62727 GCA_002072015.1 Radix auricularia | reverse complement strand
AAATACATATGCAAGTATATTAACAAGGGAAGTGACCAGGCAGTATTTGCAATACAAAATCAATATGACGAAATATCTCGATATGAGGCTGGGCGTTACATAAGTAGCTCTGAAGCAGCATGGCGCATTTTCCGTTTTCCCATTCACGAACGTTACCCTCCTGTGGTTCATCTTGCGGTACATCTGGAGAATGGTCAAAGAATATATTTCACAGAATGCAATGTTGTCAATAAAGTACGCAATCCACCACAGACAACGCTTTTAGCATTTTTTGACCTTTGTAACCGCGATGATTTTGCAAAACAACTTCATTATAATGAAATCCCATCATATTATGTTTGGAACAATAACATGTTTCGTCGGAGAAAGCAAGGGAAGACTGTGCAAGGACAGTCGGGAGTGAAAGAAGATAATGTACTTGGAAGGATCTACACTGTACACCCGAAAAACTCTGAGTGCTACCATCTTCGACTGCCGCTCAACGAAATCAAAGGCCCCACGTCTTTTGAATATCTGAGAACAGTTGATGGTGTCTTACATCCAACTTATAAGTCGGCATGCAGTGCCCTTGGTTTGTTACAAGATGATATCAACTGGGACGAGACTCTACAGGAAGCTGCCCTATCTCGGTCACCTCAAAAGATCCGTGAACTCTTTGCTGTCATGCTGGTGTTCTGCCAAATGGAAAATCCATTAAGCCTATGGGAAAAACATAAAGACAGCTTAGCAGAAGATGTTTGGAGACAGATTGAAAGAGATCATAAGGGAGCAGAAGTCGAACAATGGTCACATTTGATTTATAACAAGTGTCTACAGTTGCTTGAAAATTATGTGATTGATGTTGGAGGTAAATCTCTCAACCATTACGGTTTACCTTCACCTTTGAAAGAACTGACAGGAGTTACCTCAAATCCAGAGTACTTGAGGGAGACATCTTACAACACGTCACAGTTGGCCAACACAGTTACAAATAACGAGATGTTACTGAACAGTGACCAAAAGACAGTTTATGAGCAAGTCATGAGGAGTGTTGTCTCAGGCACTGGTACTGTATTTTTCCTAGATGCTCCAGGAGGAACTGGCAAGACATTTCTCATTAACCTTCTTCTTGCTAAAATTCGAGCAGAAGGTAACATTGCAATAGCTGTAGCTTCTTCTGGCATCGCTGCGACTCTTCTTGAGGGTGGCAGAACTGCTCATTCAGCTTTTAAGCTGCCCCTGAACCTCTGCGATATTGAATCACCTACGTGTAACATATCAAAGCAGAGCAACATGGCTGAAGTACTACGACAATGTCAGCTTATTGTCTGTGATGAATGCACACAGGGGAGGTGTTGAGGCTTTAGACAGGACCCTCCAAGATATCCGTAACACCAACAAAGTTATGGGAGGCTTAACTGTATTGTTAGCTGGAGACTTCCGGCAAACCCTGCCAATCGTACCCAGAGGAACACGTGCTGACGAAATAAAGGCGTGTCTGAAGTCTTCCTACAAAATGAAAAGAACAAATGTTTTAAAAATTACATTTTGCACTAAGTGGGCAACGGGACTTTTAATGTAATTATTTATCTAGATATATAAAAATTAAAGTATTTCTGCGAGTGTGTGTGTGTGAGTGTGTGCATGTTCTTTATAAACCATGAATCCGAATGTCGTGAAACCTTTGGAGATAGTTTAGTACGCTCCTTAGATGATTCCTGGCAGCATTGTGTTCTATATTTAACACTCATGGGGTGCCGTGTGCCCATAGTATCAATTTGTGCTTACATGAGCTATAAAAATAGTTTAAGAGTTAGCTACTGTGAAAATTGATGGATCTTAATCAAAGATAATATATAAACTTTATACAGCCAATAATAAAATAATATAGGGCTCTGAACTCTTAATAATCATTCCTTCATGGCCAAGGAGCACTAAATGCTTTTTTTAAAACCTATTTTTTTTATTCCCCATTAGATTATTAATGATCTCGAGAAAAAATGACAAATATATCCCTTATTGTGCAGATTAAAAGTGAAAAGAGTTTCCAACTTTACATTTTTTTTAATATGAGCAATATAAAAATAATTTTATGCATTAGCTACTGTGCATAAAAAGGGATCTTAACGGAAATTTGTATACACAAACCTGATAGCCCATGTTAAAAGGCTATAGGGCACTGAAAACCAAAAAATGTAACTATTTATAAATATGAATAACAAAGAACTGTTTATTTGGCATGAATCCTTTGAAGTAAAACTTATCACAGGATAAAAGAAAATATTAAAGTATCAAATCAACAGCTAATCAAATATACAATTCAATGTACACGTTTTAAGAATCTAAATTAACGCTTTCATTATCTAGCTCAGCATCTTTTCCAATTATGTAGGCTATTAAAATTAGGGCTGCGGAAGTTAACGATAAATTTCACGATTAATCGGTCCAAATTGTAAGTAAAATTTAAAATAAGTAGTTTTTATAAGGAAAATAATATTTAAAAATAATAATTGTTTTTACTTATTATTAATGAAATTTAAATTTACTGACATTAAATTGAACTACTTATATTTAAATATATCTCTTAAAAATACTGCTATATTTTTTTTAAAATTAAAAACATAAAATATAAGCTACGGGCATTTTATGAAATTTTCAGTTTAATGACGTCATTAATCTAATTTATTTTATTAATTTTTGTTTTTTTCATTTATTTCCACTAACAAGGTTAATCATTTTTGGTGCGGTGGTTTCTAAAATTAGTAGCGTCATCGGAACATAAATTGCAAATTATTTATATTTATTGAGTAATTTTGGTGCGCAGCTATCTAAAAATAGTAGTGTGACTGTCAGACGTTACATAACATACATTGAGAATTATATATATTGATAACATGTTCGAGCTTTACAAGTTTCCCCTGCCTTGTATACTCAGATATGTTAGTTGTTAGTTGAAAAAAGCAAAGGAAATTTCAATTTTTAACATTAAAAAAAGTTATTCTTTTCTTTACATGCACTTATTTTCTAAGTATAAACGATTCATTTATGAACCAATTTTTTTTTCTACTTATTCCAAATTCTATTAAGAAATTTTGACTGTGACGATTATGTGTAGACAATGATAAAACCGAGGTGACTATGACCTGTATTTCTAGTCAATGATAATAAATTTGACTATAACGTGTATATCTAGACAATGATAATACACTTGACTATGACGTGTATATCTAGACAATGATAATAAATTTGATTATGACGTGTATATTTAGACAATGACAATACATTTTACAATGACGTGTATATCTAGACAATGATAATACACTTGACAATAAGGAGAAAATCTAGACAATGATAATAAATTTGACTATGACGTGTATATCTAGACAATGATAATAAATTTGAGTGGGATGTGGTGGTCGAGAGGTAGCACTCTCGACTGTCATACCGATGGTCACGGGTTCGAATCCACACGAAGGTGAGGATTTGTTCTCGCGGCCTGAGGAGTCCCCGAGTCACCCAGCTCCGAATGGGTACCTAACTAGACAATAGTTAGGCGGCTGGGGTAATGCGTGGAACCCCTATAGCCGTGGCCTGTGACCGCTGCATCACTTGCCAACAGATCATCTCTCATGGTCTGTGGACGCAATTATCTTCTGCATAGAAGGAGCGTCTGTATATCTAAGATAGACTATAACGTGTATATCCAGACAGTGATAATAAACTTAACTATGACGTGTATATCTAGACAATGATAATACACTTGACTATGACGTGTATATCTAGACAATAATAATAAATTTGACTATTGCGTGTATATCTAGACAATGATAATAAATTTGACTATTACGTGTATATCTAGACTATGATAATACCGAGGTTAAACATAAGTGATAGAAAGAAATCAATATAACAAGAAAGGTGATAGAATAAAACATGTCGGCAGAAAGCTTTCTGTAACAAACTATAATACAACTTAGACTAAAGTGAGATGATTTGATGGAATCGTACAGAAAAACTTATGAAAGTCAAAAGATTAACTCCAACAAGTGCAGGGTGGAAATGTACAATACTGTCTTTTGTTGCCATGCTTACATACCTTTTTTAAGTTTTAAGTTTGTTAAATTCATAAGACTTTAAATAAACTTTGTTAACTACAAATTTGTTCATAAAGCTATTGTCAATAAACCGCTGGATCTTTCAATGTACAACAAATTCTTCAACCGTATAAATATCATACGAAATGGTAGAATTAAAATGGCAATAACTAGCAAAGTACTGTCAACTGTATTTAAATACTATTACTATTACTCAATTAGTTTGGTGTATGGCTTCATCAGTACTTATAACTTAACCCAAATAATACAATTTAATTACACCAATTAATGCATTCTATACCATGGACTTATAATATATACATATTTATCTTATATTTTCTTTATCTTACAAACGCTCCTTCTATACATAAGATCATTCAACTGTTGAATTTATTTGTTGTTTTTTTCCAGGCAACCCTTTCACGTCCTGTCCTGGGTGGAAAAAACCAGAATAGGAATGTGTTGTTTTTTTCTTACATACGCAGTAATAAAAAAGTGTTTTACACATATGTTAATCTGAGGGTTGTATTTCTTTATCTTTATGACGTATGCCAAAGATAGATGTTATTGCCTTTTATATTATTACTTATTTACTCTCCTATCCTCTAGTATTTCAAGATCTAATAATTGAGCTCATGGTATTATTCTTTCCTAGCTTTGAATGAATCTTGAGACTTTAAAAAAACATTGCTCTAGTTTATCAATATTGTATTACGTTTGCCATAATTTCAATCACCATCTGTTATTAATAAAGATTATGAGTGACATTTTTACAATATTTCTCAATATAAAATACAGAGAACCATAAAATTATTATGATTTATATGATCCTGCGGAAAACAAAATCATGGCTAATTTTTATGCTATTCTACCGTAGGTCATAACCAACAGAAATATATCACAGTCAATTAAGTATGTAGGCTACCTAACATCGTTTTTTTTACCTTTCGTGTCTGTGATATGAAATTAAGGATATGGTGGGCAGTTTTTATTAATATTATATGATATCCCTAATAGTAGGGATCGAGATTAAGTGGCGTGCCACTTACACTTTATGTACTGTAACTTTTATATTTATCACATAACCACTGAGATTTAAATATGAGTATGAATAAATATATATTTTTAGTTTGCTTTAATTTGAAATAAACATAATTTATTATATATTTCCGTCTTTAAATGTTATATTGTAGAGCTCCTGGGTCTACTCTTAGGTTAATTGTCTCTATGTACTTGCACTCTAGTTCTCTATCTGCACACACTTGGTTACATTTTAAACACCAACGCAACGACTCAAGAACAACTTCAATATCTGTTTATTTCATTTCCTTCTTTGTTTACTATCATTCTCTACCTAAGGTTAAATCTCTCCGTCCGTGTGTGTGTCCACGTGTCTGAGTTTGAGCGTTCTTATTCTCTCAGACTCCGCCTCCTCCAACTTTCACTGTCCGACGGTCAACTGTCAATCAAATTCTATATCTGCACACACTTGGTTACATTTTAAACACCAACGCAACGACTCAAGAACAACTTCAATATCTGTTTATTTCATTTCCTTCTTTGTTTACTATCATTCTCTACCTAAGGTTAAATCTCTCCGTCCGTGTGTGTGTCCACGTGTCTGAGTTTGAGCGTTATTCTTCTCTCAGACTCCGCCTCCTCCCTTTCACTGTCCGACGGTCAACTGTCAATCAAATTGTACCTCCCCTTAGATAAGACGGGGGTAGGTGGGTGTACCCCGTCATGGTCAGTAATCCCCCCTTTCCTCGTCGGCTCCTGTCATCTACCGTACGGCCGAGTATCTCGGTCTGCCCTACCTTACACCCGGGCTAGATTATTTGCCCGCCTGGTCAGTTTTCGTCTTCAAAGCCTCGTTCGCGGTTCCTATGTCCTTTGATTCCCAAGTTCGCACCTCTGGTCATCTGGACTCGCCCGTTAGTCCCGCGGCACCTCAAAGGGCAAACATACTCGAGCGCCCTAACCGCCCTAAATTCCCGACAATATTAACTACATATTTTTATAGACAAATCAATCCACGTTCATGTAGGACAAATTTTTAATACTAATTCTAATAGAATTACAAATTATGTTTTTTAAGTTTTTCAATTAAAGAAGCTATCAGTAATCTTCTCATCTAAGTTATCAATAAATTCTTGACATGTTAAATACGTCACCCTTGGTGCTTTGTGGTGCTACACTAAAGGGAATTCAGATTTTCCTACACGCCATAGATGATAAACCGATGCGGTTAAAAAAAAAAAGAAATATTTTCCTATACTGTAGCAGTGGCGCAGCGAGGGGGCAGGGGGGCAAATGTCCCCGGGCGCCACGTTTTGGGGCGCCAAAGTGAGTATTACAATTAATTTTATTTTGATGTAAGCTAAATTATTCCAAATACTAGATTGAATTTTGGAGCTCCGAAAATATCTTCTTTACAAACCAGTTGGTGAGCATGATTTTGGCGCCCCCATTGAGCATTAACGGGCGCCATTCTACTCATACATAAATGAAACAAAAATCAACAATGTATGATTCCTGATGGCTTTTAAAAAAAAAAACTGGGAGTGAGACTAGGCCAGCATTAAACGATAAAGGTGATTCTATTAATAGAACAGACAGAGACAACACTAAAAGTAGTGTTGTTTTAGTCCCAGGTCCTATTCTAGTTTCAGTTTCAGTTTTTATTTCGTTTTTTCTGTAATAATTTTAGTTTTAGTCTAGTTTTAGTTTTAGGCCCAATTTTAGTTTTCGTTTTAGTTTTCGTCGACTAAAACTAAAACACCAGAGTTTTAGTTTTCGTCTTATTCATTTTAGTTTCACTTTTAGTTTTAGTCTTGTAAACACCTAAACTAATAACATCATTGTTCATGACCAATTTTTGAAACAGGTTGAAGCATAATAATATCAGTCACAGAGATGACAGCTCAGTGTACTGAGTCCATTCACTCAATTGTCACATTATAGATCACACTATCACATTGTGTTATATGCCAATGCCATGACTCAATTTTTTACTATGTTCTAGACTAGCAGACTTGCAGTGCATGTGCAAAAAAATAATTTTAAAAAAATAATAATAATAAAATAAAAACGTAAGTCAAAATTAAAACAAACGTATTTTCATTCTAATTCTAAGACCTAGAACTCTGAACTAACTAAACTAAATAACAACAGTTCACTTGAAGAGTGAAGACTAAACGTCAAAACAAATGACTGTTCAGCTTGAGAAAGACCCGTTTTTCAAGACCCGTGCATTCAATATATCTAAAGTGGGGCTGCGAAATTACTGATTAATTTCTCGATTAATCGGTAAAAATTTATCGATTACAATTATTTTAATCGATAAAATAGTGATTAAATTGTTAAAGTTTTTTTAAAAAAACATTTTCGATTTATTAATAAATAATTAATAAGAGTTTCTTTGTTTTCGTACAAACTACTCCATTTAAAAAACAAACTCTAGATGTGTAAACTTTAAAATAATCTGTTTTATAAGGACAATGATATAAAAACAAACATTGTTTTTAATTAATTAACAATAACAAAATTTAAATTCATTGACATTTTTTGAACTGCTTATATTTAAATATATATCTGCTAACAATGTTATATTTTAAATTTTAATTACATTAAATACGTTAAGGGCATTTTTAAAAAATGCATTTTAAGAGGGCACAAAACGTGAAGGAAAACAACAAAATGAGGGGTAGGACTGCAATCAGGCTTATACAAAATTAAATGGAAAAGACGTAAAGAAGGTAAGGGTTAGCCTGACCGGACGTAACAAAACAGCGAACGTTTCGGCAAAGAGCCTTTATCAACGAACATACAATACACAAATAAAACGAAAATAAAAATAAAAAAAATAAAATATAAAATGAAGGAACTTAGCTGCGGTGAAATCCAAAGTATCCAAAAAAAATGTCAAAAAAAAAAAACAATATAAAAAATTATTTAAAAAAAAAACTACAACAACAACAGAATGTATCAGGTGTTTATTTCTTTTAAAGTATGGTGGGGATAGGATTGGAGAAATATGTCAGGGCGGGGGGTAAGATAAAAGAATTTGGGGTGTCTTAATCGGTAACAAAGATGAGCGAGTATTTCAGAGTCAACTTTAAGATCAGTTCTAGCCCTTCCTAGTTATCGTTCTTGTGTCCTATTTTGTTTCATACTGAAGGGACGGACCCACCCCCACCATTTATTTAGTTATTATAGATTATAGTGAAAATTATTCAAACGATTGAAATATTTGTTTAAAGTATGGTGGGGATTGGAGTGGAGACACATGTGATTGGGGGGGGGGGGGGGGAGTACATAAACAACATTGGCTCACTCAGTCGGTAACAACGATGAGCGGCGTATTTCAAAGCCAAAGCTAAGGTCATGTCTACCCCTTCCTAGTTAATAGTAGTTATCGGCGTTTTGTTCTAATTTCCTTGCTTGAACAATTCAAATAACTAAAAGATTTTTGTTTTAAATGATTTTTGTTTCATGTTCCTGAGGAAAAAAGTGTATTAAAATACTTAATAGTTGTCAGGACCATGTTTTATTTCCGATTAACACTTATTTCTTTTTAAGCGTTTCATGATAAGGCGTGTTTCACAGTATATATTTCAAACGAAATTTTTTAATTTGATAAATTATTCGCGGGCCGAAATTTGAACACAAAAGAGCCACAGTTCAAAGACTGGTGGTAATGATATTGCAGTACCATTTTCACGGGTACCCGAGCGCCATTTTACTACCCGGGTAATTGCCCGACAACGGGTACCCGGGTCCCGGGTACCCGTTGACAGGCCTATCTAGGATCTATACCCTTTCAGCATATAGGCAGTCTATCGACTGTGGCAGGTGAACGTTCGATTACTGCGTCATGGTTTAAACGTCGACTAGCAAACGGAGAGGAATTAAATTGCTTTTGGTTTTTATTTTCACCGATTAATGAAGCTACTTACTGTTTTTGTTGTCTATTGTTTCCATCATCAAGTTCAAACTCACGATCTTTATTTGAGTTAACCAATGGTTTCAACAAATGGAAAAAGACAGAAAAACTACAGTCTCATGAAAACAGTTTCGTTCACCGCAGAGCTTTTACCACATGGAGGGAAGCCGAGCGGAGGATAGTTGATAAAACTGGAATTGAAGTACAGGTCCAAGCTCAACTTCAATTGGAAAAACAACGTTGGCGCGATATTTTGAAAAGAATACTTACCTGTATTAAGTTTCTAGTTTCATAAAATTTGGCACTGCGTGGCCTTGAGAAACATCTGCATAACGACGTGGACAAAAATGTTGGAAACTTTCTCTCTGTGATCAAACTCGTTGCCCAGTATGATCCTCTGTTAGAAAAACACCTACAACATGCCCGAGAAAATCCAGGTTCAGTATCTTATCTATCACCGGAAATCCAAAATGAATGTATCCACCTACTTACATCCACTGTAAGAAATCAGCTTTTGAGTAACATCAGAAAAAACAAGTCCTACGGTATCTTGCTTGACTCAACACCTGATCTAGGACACCGGGAACAGCTTTCTCAAGTCATAAGATTTGTGGATGTTGATTTTCAAACTAAAAAATTAGCCATCAAAGAATCATTTTTAGGTTTTGTTCAAATACATTCCAAAGACGCAGCAAGCCTTGAAAGAGTTATCGTAGAGAAACTGGAATCTGATAACATACCTTTAGCCGACTGTCGCTCACAATGTTATGACAATGCAGCTGTAATGACTGGGCATATATCCGGTCTTCAACAGCGAATATGTGCCAGAAATCACAGAGCATTGTTTGTCAACTATGACAACCACAGCTTAAACCTAGCAGGAGTACACTCAGCTAAACAGGATCCAGTTGTTATCACGTTTTTTGGAACAGTTGAAAGTATATATTTGTTTTTTTCTCGTTCAACAACTCGTTGGGAAGAATTAAAAAGAGTTGTGCCAATCACAGTGAAGAGGGAGTCTGAAACACGCTGGAGTGCACGATCAGAAGCTCTTAAAGCTACCAATGAAGGACTAGATGAACTAGTTGGGCTGTTGGAAAAATTATCAGAAGATGCAGCTATGACACCTGACACCAGAAGTGATGCAGAAACTTTGCTGGCAGGCTTATTAAACTTCAACTTCCTGGTTTTGTTACATTTCTGGAACATCATACTTGAGAAAATTGATCGTGTCCAGAAACAGCTGCAGGATCCTACTATGAATTTCAAGGAAGCAGAATCTGATCTTGAATCGCTGGAGCAAGAACTTGTCAACATTCGTGATAGTTTGAGCCAAGATGCGGTAGACAATGGAAAAACAAGATGCACAGCGTGGGGATTGATGTTTACAGAAGGATTAGACGACATCGGAGGATGCCTGGAGAATCAGCAAAAGATGCAGGACTTTCTGCAGAAGAAGAAATTTTGCGTGTTATGTACAGCGTAATAGTAGGCTCCAACTCCAACAGAAGATATCAATACGGTTTTTACGTCTTAAAAACCTCAACAGCAAATTTGGATTTTTATTAGATGTAAAAACTCTTCTCGCTAAGACAGATGTCGATACACTTCGTCACAATTGCTTAGATTTTGCAAATGTCTATGACACTGATGTCAATGGTCATGAATTGTGCACAGAAATCGGAGACTGCAAAATGCTGCTCAGTACCCGTACTGAAGCTCTCCCGGAAACTCCCTTGGATCTTCTGGGCTTTATTGTGTCGTATGGAGATGACGTATTTCCAAATCTACGCATTTCACTGCAAATACTCCTAACAATAGCTGTTTCAATAGCAAGCTGTGAACGGTCTTTCAGTAAACTGAAGCTTAATTTGTCTTCTTTACGTGCATCAATGGGACAAGATCGTCTCAGTAATCTAGCACTCCTTAGCATCGAAAGAGAGACACATGATAATATTAATTTCGACAACGTGATTGACGAGTTTGCGACAGTCAAATCAAGAAAGATTAATTTTTAAATCCCTTACATTAACTTCGCCGTCTTGTCGTGATCTCTCTCAAAACGCACACAAACGCAGTACAAGTGAAATTTTCAGCAGAGCTTAAATGTTATTTGAGATGGGGTGGGGGTTGCTACGAATCTACTACTAATTATCATCAAGTTTATAGGGGATGTGGCGATCGACCAACGTTCAACTATAATTTTGGGAACAAGTCTGTACCATTTTATGCAGCACTCAAACAAGAAGCCGAAACAAGCTATAGCCCACGGCTTTGGAACAATATGAAAATATCCAACCCTGATGCTAGAAATTTAGAAATCGCATTAACAAACGAGACCCATTATGAGTTCAAGCTGACAGGGATATTTGAAGATGTCGTTGGCAAACACGTTGACATGCATTGGGTTGGTATTAACATTAATGATACTATGTCTCTTGATGATTCACGGCCAGTGACATGCATTGGGTTGGTATTAACATTAATGATACTAGGTCTCTTGATGATTCACGGCCTGTGGCATGCATTGGGTTGGTATTAACATTAATGATAATAGGTCTCTTGATGATTCACGGCCAGTGACTCAGTGACACGGAGCAGAGTCAATACCGGACACATTGAAATGATTGAAAGCTATGACCTGCCGCTTTCAGCTCACAAAGATGCTCAGCCTCAAGTTGTTTTGTTTGTAGAGCAGCCGACGTTGTTTAATCTGACTCAATGTACACCGTCTGGTGACTAATTTCCAGTCAAGTATATCAAAATATGAAAAATTGTCTCTAAGATCTATAACAAGCAAAAAGCAAAATTTTATTTAACATATTTTGCGTATATATATTTCACACTTTCATCAGGAATTGTATTTTGTTTTAAACTTTGATGTATATACGGATTTCTTTTTTTTAAAAACATATTTTTGCTATTATCACTTAGTGAAAAAATATGTGTTTTGTATGTACTAAAATGTCTTCTTCATTTTACTACACGATTCACATTTTACTTTTAACAAGTTTAGAAAGTTGTACACATTCTCAATAGATCTCGAAAATGTAACGATTAGTTCAATAGTTTAAAACACATTTGCTGAAATCTGTGCTGCATGATTATGTTAACTATTTATCCACTCACAATGGGGTAATCTACTTAAAAGAAATGTGCATATCTCAAGGAATACAATAAATAAATTATAATCCACATACGTGTCCTTTTCACTACTTGTTAAAATTTAATTTGGCGAAAGTTCTGACCATTAAACAAACTCAGGGAATTCTTTAGCATGTTGTGAAATGAACAAAAAATGTCCAAAATTATACCACGTTTTTCTTGGATATCTTATTTTCACAAGAGTTTTCATTTTAACCCAATTCTTTATAAGTAAATATCAATATACTTTTCATTTTATTTTTTAAGAAGCGTCAAAACTAATTTAATGGTAAGAAGTAAAAAATCAATAAGTTCCACAGATTGTGGTGTCATTCGAATGTCTAGGATAGTCTTTTCTTTCATAAAATAATTGAATTGAAAACATAAATCTAATTGAATGAAACTACATTTGCTCATAGAAGATAATTTAAACCATTGGTACTGTCTTACATTGAAACATTTCCCAGCTCAGTGAGTCCCCAGAATCTTTTGGTTCGACTAGGCGCGCTGACTTTGAGTCATGCCCCCGGGCGCAGATAACCCTAGCTACGCCACTGTACTGTAGTCATCCGAGAATGGTGTGCATGAAATATATATCACTTTTATGGTAGACATATAATTTTTTAGCAATCAATTTACTAAATAAACATATATTTTAATAAGTTATGTAAAGTAAAAGAGATTAAATCTTATATGTGTGTATAGATAAACTTCAATATTTATGCTATGCATACCTGCATCGTGCACACTGTTAATGTAAAGAAAAGCAAAGGCAAAATACTAGAAGTAACAACGGGGATAGAAGCATTACAATACATAATGGATACTTGTTAATTAGTAGACACATATTATGACATATAGTAGTACACTTCATAAACAGGGAAAAGAAACGAAATATAAAAATTATAAATTTAACACTCTGTCAGGGATAGATAGTTTATACATTCCAAATACAGATACAATTGATGAAGCGAAGATGTACCAGAAAAACTTTACAGATCACGAAATGGTTAAAATTGCACTTAATACTATAAAGACCAGTATCATTAATATAACCTCATTAGAAATTTAACAATGCACTTTTAGAAAACGATAAATTATTCGGTAATTTTCCAAAAGTTATCGATTAAATTTAAATTAATCGATAACAGCCCAAGTAAAATTATTATATTTCATATTTTTAATATCGAATTCCTAAACAAAGGAACGAAATATAAAGTTGATATAATATCCACTTACTATTTTTTTTAGAATTGATAGAAGACTATAGGCAGTGTTGCGTAGTCTAAGTGCCAGATTTTCCCAGGCAGGAGTAAAAAAAAATACCAAATTAGGCTAAAAATTCCCACATGCATTAAAAACTTGGGAAAAAAACTGAAAAGTGGCAACTTAAATTAAATGCTTTCGCATTCATTTTAATGACTTTGGACTTCCAAATTAAAAAATAATAAATATATATGCATTTTTAAGGCAATTTTTAATAGAGCACTTTCATTTTTTATTTAATCTATACGTTTTTATTTAACAACTTGGCAACAAAGCCAAAATATAGATTGTACTTTTAAATTTTAACATTAATAAGTTCAAAAAAAGTTATTAGGATACTCTTGTAATTTAAATTTGTCTGTGATGAAAATATTTTTTTTTAAAATGAATGCTTTAAAATGTTTTAATAATAAATCAACCATACATGGTTACATAGATTGTTATATATGTACATAGTATTAATGATTTGGTTCTTTATATGTAACAAACATTTTATGATGATTTGGGCTCAGACTAATTAATTATATTATTTAATAGTAATACATTAACACTATTTCACTGTAAACAGTCTACTGTCAGTGACAATGTTGGGAAAAACCCAACCAAAACGTCAGGAAAAAACCTAGATCCGAATTAAAAAACCTAGACACGCTAAAAATAATCAAATATCACTTCAAATAGCCTCCCACCAACACAAAAAAGTATTTCTTATTTGAAAATGAGCAAGTTTCAAATTATTTTATTTTATTTTCATTCAAGAATGTATTTTTTTTTTAAATTGTCAATCTAAAAAAATTCCCATATTCTAGGCGAAATCCTTATAAATTCCCTAATTCCCATTTTTAAACATTTGGCTTAAAAATTCCCACGATTCGGAAAATTTCCCTCGACTTCGCAACACTGACCATAGGTGATAACAATTCAATAAATGTCTAATATAAAGAAATATTATTGTTATAAAGATATAGTTTTAAATTGTAATGAATAAAATACTATCTAAACGTTAATTATCAATAATACGGCTAAACGTTTCAAATTTACAGTATAACAAAGTAAATTAAACCATTTAAAAAATCATGTTAAGCCTGGTCCCTTTTGGAACTCAGGACGTGTTAGCGCATTTTCGTATTATGTATCAGTACTTATGTTAGATATCAGCATTATGTAGTTATCAGTAATTTTGTTTAGATTTTAGACATATTTTTATGAATTTTCTTGTGTAATGAATATACCTGACATTTTTTTAATTTAAAAGTCATTTCTTTACATTTTAAAAAAAAATTATTTTCTCTTTAATCTAACTATAAGTCACCACAAATGATGACGTAAAACTCTCTAAACTTTTACACATATTCTAATGACGTCAACAAAAAAAAAAACAAAAAAAAAAAACTAATTCTTTTGCACGCCTTCGCACCACTCTTGAATGCTAGAAAAATGATGTATTCGACTTCCGGCAATGGCGGCCGTTCCCTGCGCCAGTGTTACCTCTCGATTCGCAAAGTTTTTTGGTAGTTTTAACGGGGTTTTTTAACGGATCGAGTAACTGAGTGTTGATGCACAAATGGCAGGTCAGGACATACAAAAAACATATATACATCATGGGTCTAGGACTTATGGATGCTGTGATCAAAGGTGATGACAGACGGACAAAACGGGTGCAATAGCGCATTTGACTTCTCGAAAATGCGCTAAAAATCGTAACTAAATACACATACACACACTTTTATCATCAGCTTTGCCTTTTGATGCATTGTTGAAGCGGTGTCAGCCCCTGGTCAAAGTCTGGTCATTGTTACAGCGGTGTCAGCCCCTGGTCAAAGTCTGGTCATTGTTACAGCGGTGTCAGCCCTTGGTCAAAGTCTGGTCATTGTTACAGCGGTGTCAGCCCTCCGGGCCAGGTCTGGTCATTGTTACATTGGTGTCAGCCCCTGGTCAAAGTCTGGTCATTGTTACAGCGGTGTCAGCACCTGGGCCAAGTCTGGTCAATGTTACATTGGTGTCAGCCCCTGGTCAAAGTCTGGTCATTGTTACAGCGGTGTCAGCCCCTGGTCAAAGTCTGGTCATTGTTACAGCGGTGTCAGCCCCCGGGCCAGGTCTGGTCATTGTTACAGCGGTGTCAGCCCCCGGGCCAGGTCTGGTCATTGTTACAGCGGCGTCAGCCCCTGGGCCAGGTCTGGTCATTGTTACATTGGTGTCAGCCCCTGGTCAAAGTCTGGTCATTGTTACAGCGGTGTCAGCCCCCGGGCCAGGTCTGGTCATTGTTACATTGGTGTCAGCCCCTGGTCAAAGTCTGGTCATTGTTACAGCAGTGTCAGCACCTGGGCCAAGTCTGGTCATTGTTACATTGGCGTCAGCCCCTGGTCAAAGTCTGGTCATTGTTACAGCGGTGTCAGCCCCTGATCAAAGTCTGGTCATTGCTACAGCGGTGTCAGCCCCCGGGCCAAGTCTGGTCTGCGTTTTAAATTTAACAGTAAGTCTTATAAAAATAATTTCGTTACAGACCTAATACATCACTAATTTAAATTTCTACATCTATAGTACCAACTTTAGAATAGTTTTACATGGATTTGAAATAATACAAATAACAGTGAGTGGCACTACTGGTAAGTTCACTCATTTTAATTATATTTATTTATATTATTTGCAAAGAATTTTTATTTTGAAAAAATAACTTACCTTTATAATTTATAATAATACGACAGTGTCATAGTATACACTAGTCTATATATAACAAGTTTTTCTGGGGCACCTAATTCCCAAAAGCCCATGTAACGTACGTGAATCTTATTGCCCGCACTCGAATCAGTGTGTCCGACAAACCAAAAAAAATTATAAATTATTGTGTAAATCAGTTCAATAAAATGAATGAATAATTAAATTTTTAGTTCATTAAAATTATTGATTTTTCACAAATTTTCTCCATAATATACAACATTTAAAGTTAAGAAACAATAATCGCTAAGCATGAAACTATTAATAACTCTTTTTACATCATTTGCTTTTTTTCCAAAATTTAAATATAAACTCAAGCAATGACGTCTTATAATATTTTACAGCGAGAAACGTCTAACGCTCCGTTAATCGCGAAAGCAAAATGATACCTTTCTATTTTAACAGCTATGGAATGTTATACTATGTCCATGAACTTTAAAAAAGTTTAAAATACTTTTTATATGTCTATGACACGGGAAATAAAATATATTTTTTTAATGTCAATGAGACGGGAAATAAAAAAATGTATGTTCTTGAGACGGGAAATAACTCATAAACCCAAAAGTGTCAATTACCAGCTTTTGTTATTCCTCTTGAACTGTTTGTCTTTAATCGGTGTGTGGGTGTGTGGGTGGATGGTTGGAAGGGTAGATGGGTGGATTGGTGGATGGATGGATGGATGGACGGACGGATGGTTGGTTGGATGGGTGGATGGATGGACAGATGGACGGATGGATGAATGGACGGACGGACGGATGGCCGGGTGGATTGTTGAATGAATGGATGGATGGATGGATGGATGGATGGATGGATGGATGGATGGATGGATGAATGGATGGATGAATGAATGGATGAATGGATGGATGGATGGATGGACGGACGGATGGTTGGTTGGATGGGTGGATGGATGGACAGATGGACTGATGGACGGATGGATGAATGGACGGACGGACGGATGGCCGGGTGGAATGTTGAATGGATGGATGGATGGATGGATGGATGGATGGATGGATGGATGGATGGATGGATGGATGGATGGATGCATGGATGGATGGATGAATGAATGGATGAATGGATGGATGAATGGATGGATGGATTAGGGCTGCGTAAATGAACTATAAATTTTTCGATTAATCGTTTAAAATTTTTACTTGGTTACCCGTGAAAATTTTATTGCAATATCTCTACCAACTGTGGTGGAACTGCAGCTGTTCTGTGTTCATATTTCGGCTCGCGAATAAGTTATCAAATTAATCGTTTTAAATACGTTGAACATTAAAACGTTTTAAAAAAAATACTGTCAAACGGAAATAAATTAAAACATGGTCCCGAAAACTGCAAAAGTATTTTTATATAACTATTTTTCCCGGGTACATAAACAAAAACGTTTAGAACAAAAAGTTTTTGGTACCTTGAATTGTTCAAGTAAGGAAAATAGAACACAACGGCGATATCTTGGAAGGGTTAGAAATGACTTTGGCTTTGAAATACGCCTCAAATCTTTGATACGGATTGACACACTCGTCATGTCAATCTTGTTTATCTACCCCCATCCCCCACTCAAACATGTCTCCACTTAAGTGGCCACCACACTTTAAAAACTGAAACAAAATCTGCTATATTCTTGGATTAAAAAAAAAAAACTCATTTGTTCAAATGATCATCACCATAAGATACAAAATAAATGCTTGGGGATGTGTACCTTAAGTACTTGAAGGTCCTGCAAAGTTTTCTTAATTTCAGCAGTTGTCAGCTATGAACTAGAAATAACCTGCCCTATCATCAAATGATGACCGTCTTTTATTTTTGCAAGAAATTTGTTAACTTCCATCCCCCACCCCACGCCAAAACAAAACAAAAACAACACTTTAGCACACCTCTGCTCGTTGTTTTTACACAATGTTTACTATAGTAGTATTTTAATATCATCATTTTCAAATCGTTGAGTCATTACATCAAAATCTACATTTCCATAATAAAGAAAGAAGTAAAAGGCGATTAGCTGGAATGCTGGTGAAAATTTTGTGGTATTTTAAACGGCTAGCCCATGTGTACGATAAAATTTGGATAATGTTCACAATCCTAAATATGACATCATAAATTTTAATTTTTGGTTTTAATCGAAGTTAAAAATTAATTAAATGTTAATTTTTAAAAACTTAACTATTAAATTTAAATTAATCGTATATATTGTATATATAATGTATGTATGTATGTATGCTTGGGTGGTTGGACAATTCGACCCCGGACGATTCGACCCCGGATGGTTCGACCCTGCCAGTTCGACCACAGGACGTTTCGACCCCATGACGTTTCGTGTGTTTGAGTGTTCGTTTGATTTATGCTATTGTAGTTTGTATACCTTATAAAATATCTCTATAGGTACTTATTTGTATGTTCAGATATTGTTTGCTATGTAGATCTAAATATAAACATAAAATACAAATGTAATTTCAACGATATTGATGCTCAAAACTTTTTGTTTATTTATTAAAGGGCATTGGGTTATCATAAAGGACGTGCAATAAAATTGTACTTCCTGTTAGCGTAGTACCACAAAGCACCAGTGCTGACATATTTAATATGACATTTTTGTTGAGAAACTTAAATGAGAAGGTTGATGATAGTGTCTATAATAAAAATATTTAATAAACTAAATCTTTAACTTCTATGAAAATTCAAGTTGTTTGCTATTTCAACTATTGCGGATTAAGAGGAGGGGGGTCTGAACGGGCTATAGCCAGGGTCCCCCGACTGTTTTGTGGTCCCCAAAGTTTTATATTTTATAATAAAAGTGTACAAATGTTTGCACGAACACTTGAAAATATAATAAATATATAAATCTGATTATTAAACTGATGGCTATTCAGACCTGAAAGTCTTAAAAATCGAAAAACTTGATTTGATTGGCTCACTAAGAGAACATATTATAAAACATGGTTTATATTGTTTAAAATTTCGTAAGATTGATAAGCTCTGCTGGCCGTTTGGAAGAGATAGGCTTGTGATGCAAGCGATGTCGGGATCGATACCCAGTGGAGAAGTTAAAAAAAAAAAATTCACACTCAATTTTAACATACTGATGAACACTTCAAACAGTTATTTCTACGTGTTCATTTCTTTTTCATGATTAATATTAAGTTAAAGTCTTGTATTATTTGAAAGCAAGCATTTTATTTAAAGGGACGCTGGCTGGATAGGCCCCCCGTTTGATTGCAGCAAGAGGCCCCGTGCAGTTTTAATCCGAACCTGATCTAAAGAACACACCTAACCATAACCCTGTATCTAATATTCACATCTCTAAAAAAAAATTGTCGGTCTTAAATCTAAGAGTCATCAATATATTTTATCTAAAATGTCAAGTCTTCAGTCTACGTGTCATCTATATATTTTAACTAAAATGTCAAGTCTTCAGTCTACGTGTCATCTATATATTTTATCTAAAATGTCAAGTCTCCAGTCTACATGTCATCTATATATTTTATCTAAAATGTCAAGTCTTTAGTCTACGTGTCATCTATACATTTTATCTAAAATGTCAAGTCTTCAGTCTACGTGTCATCTATATATTTTATCTAAAATGTCAAGTCTCGAGTCTACGTGTCATCTATATATTTTCTATACGATGTCAAATCTTCAGTCTACGTGTCTTCTATATATTTTATATAAAATGACAAGTATTCAGTCTACATGTCATCTATATATTTTATCGAAAATGTCAAGTCTCCAGTCTACGTGTCATCAATATATTTTATCGAAAATGTCAAGTCTCCAGTCTACGTGTCTTCTATATATTTGATATAAAATGTCATGTCTCCAGTCTACATGTCATCTATATATTTTATCGAAAATGTTAAGTCTCCAGTCTACGTGTCATCAATATATTTTATATAAAATGTCAAGTCTCCAGTCTACGTGTCATCAATATATTTTCTATACAATGTCAAGTATTCAGTCTACGTGTCATCTATATATTTTATCTAAAATGTCAAATCCCCAGTCAATAATTCTTCTCACATAAAGACTTTATCATTTCATTAAAAGACATGAAAAACATTTGTTTTTAAATTGTATTTTTAACAGGAAGATTGTATGTAGTTTAATAACGAGTTAAAAACAACAATAAAAATAGAATCAAGTGTGTAGGCACGTGGACAACAAAAGTATGGATAATATTAGAATTTCAGGAAAAAGGACAAAATTTTTAGATGTATGAACCATGAAATCTTTGTTTTCAAGAAATGATATTAAAGAAATTTTAATGAGCGTAGTAGACATTTATTTCATTGTATTCCTAATTATAGGAGTTCAAGATGCGAGCAACTTGGATAAAATAGATTGACCGTTATTGTGCAAGCCAAATACGACAAAATATTTAGCTATTCCTATGAATTATAATGTTAATGTATACATTTTAGAGTTTAATTTTTACGAAATGAACATATTTTTAAAACCGATTTCATTCTTATAATTTCATATTACTATACAGACTTTGCAGTGTTGTGCAGAGACATACTTGGTCAGAGCAACCTCTGCTGTTGACTGTTTTCCTTTTTTTCCTTTATGGGCATATCCTACCTCATGGCATTATATGCAATCAAACAAATATCTATCATTTTATAAACTTCTTTTGGTAGATTTAGCATTTTTTCCACCCACCCCGTTTTACAACCATCCCCAAAAGTAAAAAAGCAGCTAAAAAGTTAAAAGAAACAATAAAATATGCCACCAAACAAAGATATGCTATTTATTATAAGTCTTTAATGTCCATCCAATAGAATGACAAAATAGTTAACAAATAAACCCATTCAGTCTTTGAATAAGCACCTGTAGTTGGGACAGGTAGCTACTAGCACATTCGTTTGTGCGTGGGTGGGGGTGGAGGGTCATCTCTTGAACAGATTCACTAAGGCCGCCCAGACTGTTCTGAATCTTACCCTACTACAAATAAATTAGACACCCTAACTTGAGACACGCCTACAAGCTAATTTGTTTTTCCGCTGATGCTAACAATTAATAGTACCACTTAATATTAGAGCGTCCCTTAACTATGACCCTTTAAGATAAGAATGTCCCTTTACTATGACCCTTTAAGATAAGAATGTCCTTTTACTATGACCCTTTAAGATAAGAATGTCCCTTTACTATGACCCCTTTAGATAAGAACGCCCCCTTACTATGAACCGTTAAGATAGTAACGTCCACTTACTATATGACCTTTTAAGATAAGAACCATCCTTTTACTATCTACATTAAAATAAGAACGTACCCATACTATGATCCCTTGAGATATGAACGTCCCTTTACTAAAATTTCTTAATATCAAGGGGTCACCTTACTATGTCCATTATGATGAGATTGAATGTCACATTTTCATTTAATCCCTAATTAGGGATCGAAGTCAAGTGGCATGCCGCATATTATACGTCATACCAGTGCAAATGATCTTTTTAATTAACCATAAATAGAGCTAATCTTAGTATACTTATATAAAGGTTTTAATACGTTTAAGTTAAATCAAAATTTAAAATTATTATTTTATTTAAAAAATTTTTTAGTCAAAAATTGTTTATGGTACTTATAAAAAAAGGTTTTGGTAACAGGACTTACTTTTACTAAATCTCATGGTATTTTAAATTAGTTTTCAAATAGATTTAAAAAGAAATTTAAAATTCTTATTTTTTCCTCCTTAATTTTCTCAAGAGAAATCTAAAATTAAATATGTTTTGTCCCGGTGCTTTGTGGTGCAGCTACAATTTTATTTCACATCAGATATTCTATTAGGTAGTGAGTATCGCCTCGTCAAGACGACCCAATATGCCGCTGGATACGCGCTCGTCCACTTCCGGTTATTGTAAGAAATCATGTTTCTAAAAGGTAGTTTTGTTGTTTGTTAGTAGAAATCATGTTTCTAAAAGGTAGTTTTGTTGT
>MUZC01004821.1:2333-34568 GCA_002072015.1 Radix auricularia | reverse complement strand
GAGCAAGCCAGGGCCCTACATGGGCTTTAGAGCCAAGGATTTTAATGATGATGCTATATTAAAGCAGAAATACCAAAATTGATGGGTAATATTTAAATTAATACTTTTTTTTCTCGACACATATATCGTTGTTTTTATTAAGAAGGGGTTTGATTTATCACTACCCTAATTTCTTGATGCGTTTACATTCATTTTAAAGGAGAATTTGAGACACAAAACCAAACAAAGTTATTCTTATTGTGCCTAACCCGTAGCGTAGCACGGGTATTTTGCTCGTCTATTATATAATGCGCCTAAGCATGTCCGTCAGTGTGTGTGTGTGTGCGTGCGTGCGTGCGTGTGTGTGTGTGTGTGTGTGTGCGTGTGCGCGCTTGTGCTTGCGTGCGTGCGTGCGTTCGTCTGATAACCTGGGGACGAAACGTCCTGTGGTCGAACTGCCAGGGTCGAACCGTCCGGGGTTGAAGCGTCCAACCACCAAATAGAAAATACTTTTTGCACAACTAAAGTAAACCAGCAGGGTACATTTTCAGGGTACATTTTCAGCTCAAACTTGCTTAAACCTTGCGATTTAAGGTGTTTCTTTAAAACAAATTAACTCATACATACATTAATTTAGCATCAATATTCACATAATTAATATCTGGCGCATAAAAAATCCCATTCATTTGACTAAGGACATGCTTAGCCTAGAAATAGAAATAATGTTTTGGAGAGCTTTTCCCATGAAAAAAGTAATCTTAAAACATTGTATTTTACTCTAAGGCCTAACGAATGATGAAACATCCATTTTTAAAAATTGGGTACATTTCTCGAACAATGCGGTTGCATGACATACGCTTCGGGTAAAATCTGTTCTTTAAGGTGTAATTATATCAAGTGTAAAGAAATATCACGGGTATTACGACTTATAAATAGGATCTAGCATAAGAAAGTCCAAGTTATGTCGAAAAAACACACTGACAACAACTCATTTTGTGCCAAAATTGATATAGAGTGAATTTTTACTATTAGAAAAAATGTACGGGAATATATGATTGACATAAAATTTATAAGGAGATCAATTTCTCACCATTTTCTTAAAAAGCAGCATTGTTCTTATGTTTTTTATTCACGTTAAAGGAACATGTGCCTTTAAAACAAATAAACCATATTTTCCACTCTCCCCAAGCCACAATATTCACAAATATTATCTGGCTAAAAATATCCTATTCGTCTTGAACTAATTTCATGCTTAGACTATAAATGAAATGGGTGTTTAGCGAGCTATTTCTAAGAACCAAAGGATTCCTATGGAAAGATATTGTTTTCATGTTTTGATTCACGCGAAAAGAAAGTGAGCCTTGCCCGTTAGATTTTTGTAACTGTTAACGACATTTGTTATTCAGGTAGAGTATATAGCATGCGTTATTAAAGGGGTTCGTAAATTAATATATGATGTGACGTCATGGAGCTTTCATTATATTAAATTTTGAAAAGGAAACAATGTAAAAAATTATATTGATTAATACTTTTTAGTTGATAAATTGAGTGTGTGAGTGAATAAGCATGTGCGCGATTGTGTTCATGTGAGTGTGTGTGTGTGTGGGTCTGTGTGTACGTCTGTGTGTGCGTGTGAGTGTGTGTTTGTATTAGTTGTGAACTAACGATTTATTTTATAGACTGCTATGTATAGCTAAAATTGTGCACTGGACTACTAAAAATTACGTTAATTTTATGAACACAACATTCCGCCAATGCGTGCTTCGTATTATGCGCTTAACTAAATGTCAGTTTGCTTTTAAAGTCTATAAACTTACTTTTTAAACATCAAATCCCTACAGGAGCCGTCTATAAAGTACGTCACGCTCCAGAGGGGCTGAGGGGGTGTTAGAAAGTGTAACAGTTTGTGACAGGGGGAGGGGGGTCCGCCATGTGTGACGTTGTTTGATGTTAAATTTTAATTATTTTGTTAATAAAATATATATTTTTGTACGAAAGTTTGACGCACTTTAGGGGGGGGGTCCGAGATTTGTGACAGGGAGAGGAGGGTTAAAATGGTCAAAAATAGCGTGACGTACTTTATGAACGTCCCGACTTAGTAAATTGTTAAGTATTCCGACAATAAAAATAAGTTATTTTATAAGCTGAAAAAAAAATTACAATGCAAAGTAATAATAATAATATTAATTTTTTTTTAATCTTTGATGTAAATACAAAGAAAAATAATCCGTTTATCTTAACGAAACAATATCTGCAAATTTAGTGAATTGTTATTTTTCTATAATAGCGTTTGAGTTTGTGTTTACATGAAAATATATTTATATTGTAATGGTTAATAACATGTATAGTACATACATACACCAGTACAACTTATTCTAACATTAAAAAATCCATTCCGCCATTCCAATCCGCATTCTCATTCCGAGGTTTAGGGTGTCTCGTTTTCATCCTGTATTCTGCTGTAAACAAGTAAAAATGGCGGTTGAAATTTAAAAATCGAGTATCGTTTGGGATTTCTTTAAATTAAAAGTTCTTTACGATATGGGTGCCGCGGTGGTCTAAGTAGTAGCGCTTTAGACTGCTGAACGGTGGGAAGAACTCTAGTCACGAGTTCAAACCACGTTACTGGCAAGGCCCACGAGGCATTGTGCTAGCCACACAATCCCCTGCTCGTTAGTGGTGGCTTAATAACTTGTGAACGCTACTTCACTTGCCCTAGAGTCCGTCATGGACTGAAAAGGGGTTATTTTTACGATAGTAAAGCAGTTTGTAACTTGTGTAACAACACAATAAAGAGCGCAGATACTCAACGTCTTCTTTGTTCACACACTTGCGCTCACGCCATGGTCCCGAGTTAGCGCGAGCTGAACGTGAGAGATGTGAAATTCCAAACTGTGAATCAGAGGTAGATCAGTCACGATCGACATGACAATAAACAGTATCTTTAATTTTGTTTAATGCTCTCATAACTCTCCAATTTTAAGAACTTAGTTTTTAATTTCACTAAATGTTGTTTGTCAAATTGTTTTAATTTTTTACTTGGTTTTAAGCGGTTTTTAAAATTTAGGTTCAAATTAGGCTACTTAGGTGGAATTAAATTCATTCATTTTGTTTATCTTTTTTGTGATTAAAAATCCTTCTTGTTATGGGGGGGGGGGGCCACGGGACGGATACCTTGGTATACTTCATTTTTTAGCCAAGTTTTGACCAAATCCGCACCCGCATTCGAATCCGACGGATTTATATTTGCCAAATCCGAATCCGACGGATGCGGATTTTCATCAGATCCGTCACATCCCTAATTGTTACTCTTATTTAAAAAAAGGCGGGAAGCCATTATGAATGATATAAAATTTATTAGAAGACCAATCTTTATGTCATTTTTTTAAAGCAACATTGTTTTTTTATTATTATTCATGTGAAAAGAAAATGTGTCAAATATTATCTGCCTAAAAAATAATCTATTTGTCTTGAACTAATTTCATGCTTAGACTATAAAAAGGAATGGGTGTTTTTGTGTTTTTGGAGATCTTTTTCCTAGAACCAAAGGAATCATATAAAAAGATTTTGCTTTCATTATATGATTCATTTGAAAAGAAATTAAGCCTTGCCCTAGAGTTTTGTAACTGTTAAAGACATTTTTATTCTGGTAGAGTATACAGAGAAAATTACGCGTTATTAAAGCAAAAATTTAAAAAATGGATGGGTAATTTTTAAATTCATCATACTTTCTTTTTTTTCTCGATACACATATCGTGATTTTTATGGAGAAGTTTTTTTTTGTTTTTTTAATCTATTGCTAAACAGATTTAGTTATGCGTTATACTCATCTCCACATTTTTAAGGGGAATTTGAGACTCAAAAACGAAAAATAGTTATTTTTATTGTGCCCATCCCGTAGCATAGCACGGGCATTGAGCTCGTATTACTTTACGGCGCGTAACACCACACGCTCTGTTAATCTCGAAATCAAAATCATTATGATTTTACGTCCATATTTTCAATTTTAAAAACAAAAAAAAATCAAGTGTTATCGGCATAGCGGCCTCACACGGACGCGCATAAGCGCATTAAATATAAGATGTGCTTGAAATATACCAGTTAGCGTTCTTTTCCAAACATTTTCTTTCCCTTTTGACTACATATTATTGTTAATTAAAATAAATACAAAATAAATATCCAGCAATAAACAAATGGAATATCATAGAAGCTTAAAGCTCTTATAGGACTCCCCGATAAATTAACATAACACTCGATACCTTCCCGCTAATAACTAATTGGATTTTAAAATGTATATTATTTGCGAGAGGACTATCCCTGAGATGGTTCACCACAGTGACTGGACACCTAGACATCCAGGAAAACGTTCTGGAGGCTCTTTCATGTTTTAGTGGGTTTTCTTATATCGATCCGCTAACCACAGCCAATGTTCCGTCTTAGGTTCATTGGTCCGTGTGCCAAGCTTCACAGCTTTAATTTTCTGAGCACAATTATACATCCCCAAAGCACATTTAAATTTATTTTTATTACCCTTATCGAATTTTGATGCGCGGTAATTCTAAACACCTACGCATCGTCGGTCATAACTGCCGCGCAGTTTATAGGGAGCATGGATCTAGACTTAGCATACAGATTTTAATGCCCGTGGACTGTCACTTTATAAAGGCAAAAGGTGGGTGGTCATCAATGTGACATGTGTGTGTTTCTCTCTCTCTCTCTCTCTCTCTCTCTCTCTCTCTCTCTCTCTCTCTCTCTCTCTCTCTCTCTCTCTCTCTTGTCATAGTTAATTTAAACAAACAGACCAAGCCTCGCCCAGCCAGCCACATGATAAAATAACAGGGAGGAAAGTTTTTTGAAATAAAAACATATTGAACAAAATTTGCTACATTTCAATTATAAGCTTGAAAAATTAAAACTAATAATTTGAAAAAAGACACACATACATTCAGGAGAATCATAAGATATACTTTTTATTAGTGTAAAATATGAAATAGACAGGAAAAAAAATATATGTAATTTGTATACACAGTAATGTGGTTTCACTAAATCCAGCTCTTTGAATGGAATGGCACATTTTTTTCAAGAAATACTGCTGCATATACTGTCGAAACCTTTCCTTAAACACTATGTCAAGATAAGCAAAGAGATTGGCCGTTCATCATTTTCCCATGGTCCAAGTCTCTCCTCGGATAGGCTGTTTTGAAATTAGGTTGACGTAAAACGGTTGAATAATTATTGCCAGCTGGCGCGGGAAGTGAATTTTTAAATTCATTTGGAGAGAACACATCCCCTACTTGCTCCAATTCACAGAGCCCTAAGCTTTGTACTTGATACATTGAGTTATCGAAATGAGGCAATTCCATACCTTTATAGGATTGAGAATCAGCGTATCCTCGCAAATACGCAGGTATCGATCTTCCTGAATGATTCCTAGGTTCTTTGGAGTAATCGTTACCTTGATTACCTTCATTAGTCCTTGAATTTTTATGTAAATAATTTGTATATAGGCCAGCTACATTCCATTCCCACCGTGTACCAGGGGAAGAGTACGTCCGCGGTGCTATCGAGAGTTCATTAGATTTAAGACCAGAATTTTGCACCTGAGAATCGGTGGTGCGATTCTCCTTCGTTGGTGTGTCCACTGGCATGGCGTTGCCCATCGTCGGTGTGCTCACTGGCATGGCGTTGCCCATTGTCGGTGTGCTCACTGGCATGGCGTTGCCCATTGTCGGTGTGTTCACTGGCATGGCGTTGTCCATCGTTATTACTTCCCTCAATATGTTCGTTGAGTCATTCATTACACATGCATTCCAAGCACGCGTACATCCCACGTCATCTCTGCGTGTCTTTGTTTCTGGTTCATACTGTGTATTAGTTGGATAATCTGAGATTTTAATATTAACAAGGTTTGGATCTTTAGGTGGGCCATCAACGGTTTTCAAAAACCCGATGCTGACCCCTGACCTGTTTGTTTCACTACTTGTATGAGCTATAGCGTTGATCATCTTACATGGTGGATTTTGTTGACCAACAACTTTACTTTCTCTGGGATATTGACTTTCTAGGTTGCTGTTTGTCAAGTCATGTCTGCTCGAGTAGTTTGCAGATGATAGGGAGGTCAAGCCATTGCATACTCGAGTTATATTTGGGTTTGTCTTTCGACAAGCCTCCGAACGCTTTAGTGGCTTGTTCATATTCGTGGATACTTTTTTACAAATGAGTGATTTTTTCCAAACCAATTTACCATTTCGGGAGCAGGAATATAATTTTCTTGCTCTTGGGAACATACCGGTAGATTTCATGGCTCTCGTTTGAATCTTCGACTGCTCAACCCATCGAATCAAATCTGGACCAAATTTTGTATTCCAAACTTCTCCGTAGGAAGAGTTGCGACCTTCATTGCCCCTGGCACCTTCATGAGTGATGGAATACTGGGATGGTGTCACGCCGTCGTTAACAGAGTAGTACATGGTGGGGTAGACATTGTCATCGGTGGCATTTTTACGGAACGTTTTGTAGACACACTGGGTCTTGCGACGCTTTGTGGATCTTTTAAATATTTTTTGAGAGTAATAACATGCTTGACCTGTGTTACGTAACCCTATGTTCTGGGATATATTGTTGCTGTTCTGGCTCATGGTATTGTGGTTGATGTTGCTAGGGGGTTCGGACTGGTCACACTGATCGACTAACGCTCTACTGGTCAGATTATTGGTAATAGTAAATGGCGTGGTGAGTGTCGCGCGCTTCTGCTCGGTTTGTACAGCTTCTTTGTGGCTATTTTCTTTATTTTTTTCTGGTTGTAAGATATTGGCAGTTAACGTAAAGGCTTGCTCTAGCCTCTGCTTTGCCTGCTCAACTAGCAGTGCTCTTTTTCTTTCTGCTAACGGCGGCTTGTGTGTTACAACAGATGAAGTCTTATTCGGTGCAATCAGTGGAGCACCAGCTTTTATGGACACAGAGTCGCCGCTTGTTTTAATACACTGAGAATTGTTGGTCACAAGGGGACGACCGCCTGCTATAACGTTGTTTTTTCTTCCGACCATTGGATCACTTGTTTTAATTAGCGGAGACCTGTTTGTTTCATCGGATGGAGCACAGCTTGTCTCTATCAGGGGATCGCTGTTTGTCACCACCATTGGAATTCTTCGATATGAACCGTGCAAAGAAACATTGTTTTGTTGCCTTGCTGTACCACCAATAGAAAATCTTGCGTTAAAACTATTTTGCATTCCAGAGCTAGTGAAAGACCAAAACTGATTGTTTTGTTTCTCTGGCGGCTGGAACTTTCTGTAAAGCTCACTTTGCGTGGATGCCATGGCTTCCCGGTTAACTGGAATTGGAATCGTTGGAATGTGCGAAACCTTCTTCAACCTGGGCGTCCTTGCCAGGTTGTACTTGTCAATGTCATACACACGAGTCGGTTTGGAACAGTGGGCTGGGGCTTCGCTGGAAATAACATCTCCGGAAATAGTGGATTTTTGTAAAATGTCTGATTCTTTTTGTCTTATGTTAGTCGAACTTTCATTGTTCTGCTTATTATCACACGCATCAAGCCGGCAGATAACTGTATTGTTGGTGGACTTTGTTTCGGATGGAGCTGTGAATTTATTGAGCGTTTTGGCCATGACAGAGGTGGACGTACGGGTCTTTTCAGTTGCTCCAAATGATGGAGTCGTCGAACTGGCTGGTGAGATTCGACGTTGTCTATGTCTCTTGTCCCTGGTTTTTGAGCCAAACACTTCCGTAACGGATGAAGTGTTTTTATATTGTCCAGAAGTTTTAGTTGTTGAATATTCAAATTTAGTAGCTGAACCAATGGTCGAATTATCCTTTTTGTTACCCGAATAAACCGTTTTGGTGCTCGAATTTTCCATTTTGTTAGCTGCGTCACCCATTTCAGTGGTCGAATTTTCCGTTTTGTTAGATGTTCTAACAATTTTAGTTCTTGAATCTTCTATTTTGCTCAAAGGGTCCAATGTCTTTGTGGTCATATTTTCATTTTTTTCAATCTGCCTAACCTTTTCAACGGAAGAGTTTCTACTTAACCTCTTTAGATTTCTGTTATTTCTTTTAATTTCTTTGATGGACGTGCCCACCTTAATGATGGTCTGATTTGTACTTGTTCTTGACATATTGCGTTTAACCCCGACATCAAGACTTTGGGAAGGAGTTGACACTTTGCTGATGATAGTTTTGGAATTCACCGAACTGTTAAAGTTCTCAGAATCGGAATTCCATATTTTCACTGACTCTGTTCTATTTTCCACGTCCTTTTTAACTTCTTTGGTGACATTATCCTCCACTATTTCCTCCTCAAGTGCCCTGGAACCCGTTTTATTGAGTGGAAATATTTTCTCCCTGTCATCTCTCCGAGCTGGCCATTTCTTCCTTTTACGCCGGCCCTGTTTGATTAGATTCCGTCTGGAAACTTCTTTGCTAAGATAGGTAAAGCCTCTATTTTTATTGTCTGATGTGATCTGGGGTTGCACTTGCCATCTACTGTCATGGGTATTCGTTCTATTAACATTTATTTCTATTTGGTTTTTTGGGGTTTCTTGGGTCATGACAAATGTATTACTTTTGAACTCTCGATCACTTTTAACCATATGAAATGAATGTGGTAAGTTCTTGACATCATCTGTCCTGATGTCTTCAGACGAGGAATGGACCATGTTAGGCACTAGGGCAGGGAGTGCGTTAGTATCAGTAGCATCACTAATTTCTCGATCATCTGGGAGTAAGGTGGAGATACTTACCTGATTACTAGTATCAGTTATGTTCATAGGACTGGGCGACGAATGTGTGAGGTGTTCGGGCGAAGAGCTTTCTGGCAATTTGATGCAGTCACTACCTTCAATATTTTGGCCCGTCTCCAACTCATGGGTCGTCGCTGCACTGTTGCAGTTTCGATATTTGGCACTTGAATGTCCCTTAGCATTATTAACGATAATGTCCCTGAGATTTTTGGGGAAATGTTTTTTTAATGTCTCATGGTTACGAGAAGAGACCAACAAAGTTTTCTCCTTTATAACGGATTCAGACGTACAATCAAGGTTTCCAGTTTCACCTGTGGGACATTTCCCGGGGCGGAGTTCTTTTTTCAAACGAAATGGGCGAATCTTACCTTTGGCTGTGATCTGGGTGGTTGAGTACTCTGTCTCCTCAGTTGTTGATCTGCTTGTCGAGGCTGATTTTATCACCTGTTTCTCAGACTGAATCATTTTAGTCGTTCTGGTCAGCCTCGGTGTTTTATCGGGCTTTCCCTGGGCCGAATTTACTTTGATATTATCAATTTCAATTTTAATCGATGGTAGAGGTAATGTGGCATTTGGTGATTCTTTGGATCTATGTTTCGCTTTTCCTTTGGGTGACGCCTTAAGGAATTGAGCGTTGGTAGTCTTAGGAAGCCCTGTCAGTATGTTCCCACTGTCCTCAGAGGTTTTGATTGATTGCTCACTCTCACTCTTGGGGGAAACTTTTCCTTTTGGTGAAAGCTTTGGGAACAGGGCGTTGGTAGACTTTGTAAGCCCTGTCCGTAAGTTCTCATTGTCTGAGATCTTGATTGATTGTTCACTCTCACTCTTGGGGGAAACTTTTCTTTTTGGTGACGCCTTGGGGAACAGGGAGTTGGCAGACTTTAGAAATCCTGTCGGTAAGATGTTTTGGCCATCAAACACATGGATTGAGTGTTCACTTCCACTCTGGGGGTACGCTTTTCTTTTGGAGGATGGTTGAAGTTGATTGTCCACTTCACTTCTTACGACTGAGGGCAGCTGTTTCCCACTGTCGCTATCAGTTCCAGCGTTCATCAAATTCAAAGCTCTGTCCTTGTTTGATGTGGTCAGAAATTCATTACCTTTGCCCTGGCTCGTCATGGCCAGCGATGGCTCAGTTTTATTTATCATTGAATCAGTTGGAACTTTTACTGATTCTCTTCTGGCAGTGTTACAAGGCGGTTTTTTAGACCTAGATTTTGGTTGTCCTCGCTTCCTTTTTTTAGTTTTCGGGTTCGAGGGTGCTTTCTCAATTTTAACTTTGTTAGGCATTGTTCTTATTTGATCCGTTTTATTATCAGGGTTTTCCTCTGATTTATTAACAAGCGAATTTTTCAGCATTTGTTCGGCTTTGCTGACGAGAGAAGTTGTCAGCATTTGTTCCACTTGACTTGCTCGCGACAATGTAAGTAGATGATCAGACTGACTCCGAGCTGAAAGTGGGTCAAACTGGACAACATTCCTGACGGTCGAGTGTTCTACAATGTCCTCAGTCTTGCACATATTTAACTCATTTCTTGCATGCTCAAAATGGTTCAACATCTTATCATTTTTTTCCCCAGTTGATGATGTCAACGGTCTATCATTTTTTCTCTGAGGAGGTCGCTTTGACGGTTTATCAATTTTATTCTGAGATGGTGATGTCAATGGTCTATCAACTTTTCTCTGAGGAGGTGATGTCAACGGTCTATCAACTTTTCTCTGAGGAGGTCGCTTTGACGGTTTATCAATTTTATTCTGAGATGATGATGTCAATGGTCTATCAACTTTTCTCTGAGGAGGTGATGTCAACGGTCTATCAACTTCTCTCGGAGAAGGTGGCGTCGGCGGCTTATCAATTTTTTTCTGATATGAGGATCTCAACGATCTTTCACATTGTTTAGGATGTGGTGGTGTCATCGGATTGCCAAATTTTTTCTCAGGAGGTGATGTTGATGCTTTATCAACTTTTTTCTGAGGGGGTGATGATGGCGGTCTATCAAATTTGCTCTGAGGTGATGATGATGTCAATGGTCTATCCACGTTTCTCTGAGAAGGTAACGTCGACGGCTTATCAATTTTTTTCTGATATGACGGTGTTAACGGTCTATCAATTTTACTTTTGGGTGGCGGTGTTAATGGTCTATCAACTTTTCTTTGGCGTGACAATGTTAACGGTCTATCAATTTTACTTTCGGTTGACGGTGTTAATGGTCTATCAACTTTTCTTTGGGATGACGGTGTTAATGGTTTATCAACTTTTCTTTGGGTTGATGGTGTTAATGGTCTATCAACTTTTCTTTGGGTTGATGGTGTTAATGGTCTATCAATTTTTCTTTGGGTTGATGGTGTTAATGGTCTAGCAATTTTTCTTTGGGGTGACGGTGTTAATGGTCCATCAACTTTTCTTTCCGTTGACGGTGTTAATGGTCTATCAACTTTTCTTTCGGTTGACGGTGTTAATGGTCTATCAACTTTTCTTTGGGATGACGGTGTTAATGGTTTATCAAATTTTCTTTGAGGTGACGTTGTTAATGGTCTATCAAATTTTCTTTGGGGTGACGGTGTTAACTGTCTATCAAATTCTCTTTGGGGTGACGTTGTTAATGGTCTATCAACTTTTCTTTCGGTTGACGGTGTTAATGGTTTATCAATTTTTCTTTGGGTTGACGGTGTTAATGGTCTATCAACTTTTCTTTGGGGTGACGGTGTTAACGGTCTATCAAATTTTTTTTGGGTTGACGGTGTTAATGGTCTATCAATTTTTCTTTGGGGTGACGGTGTTAACGGATTCTCAGCTTTTTGTGGGGGAGGTGGCGTCAACGACTTATTAATTTTTTTCTGAAGGGGCTCTGCCATCGTTTTACCAATTTTTTGTTCTGGCGATGGTGTCAGTGGTCTATTAATTTTCCTCTGATGTGTTGGTGTCGAAGGCTTTTCATTTTTATTCTGAGGTGACTGTGCTAAATGTGTATCATTCGTTTTCTTGGGTGACACCTGAAACAGTTTTGCTGAGAGTCGTAATAATTTCTTAACCTTTTTCTGTGGAGAAAGTTCAGTAGATATAACCTCTTGAGATTGGCTTTGCGTGAGTTTCGCCGATTGCATATGGTGGAACAAAACTTCAATTTTTGATTTGGGATGAATACATTGACGTTGCATTATATCATGGAACGTAGATTCGTTATTTTCTGGTGCTTTATCAGTAAATGGAGAAGTAATTTTTGCCCCTCTTTGCATTACGTTTTTACTATAACTTTGAAGTTGTCTTTTAATGCGGAGGAGCTGTGGAGAAATCTGTGCTGAAACTTTTGAACTTGCGTTGCTGGTTGATTGCCTTTTGGAAGACGATGCCACTTTAGTTCCAGGGTCTTGTCGAGGTGTTATTTGTAAAAGACATTCTGCACGTTCGATTGATCGAGCCACTGGTATCAGATCTTGCTGCTCTTCATCCTGAACACCACCACCTCCGTGTGATGCCGGTGGCTCTGCCAACGAGTTCTGTTTCGTAGGACTCTCCCTTTTGTTAGCACAGCCTGCAATCAGGGTGAGACTGTTGCTATCTCCTTTGCTGAGGCTTTCGTCTGAGGAGGTGGTGGCGTCATCGCCAGGAACTCTCAGGCGGGTCGAGCCATTTTTTAAATAGAGCTCGTATTGCTGCGACTTGCCGCGTGGCGAAGTCTCTAAACTTGAACGATTTGAAATTGACCTTGTTTTCACCGAGCCCTTGTTGCTCGACGCGTCGATGGGGTCTATCTGATGACAACCCTGAGAGAGACTTGCTAACGCCTCACGCTGAGCCAGAGACATCTTGCTACTGTTGCAGCTCACTATATATTTTCGTAACGCGTCTTTAATTTTCAGGCCGTAGTCATTTTCGACGGGATTGCTTAGAAACAATTGAGGCTGTTGCTCGGGACAACCTGGCAGCATCCCAACCCTTGATTTAACTGTTGGCCCTGCCTGCTTGATACCGAAGTTTATGTTTTGCGTCTCCGTAATTGTGGGGCCTGTAGTCAACTTACCTTTGTTGTCACGTGACAAAAAACATTTTTTCCCGACGACCATATTAATTTTGAAGTCTGCCGGCTTCCCGTCAGAAATGATTTGATCTCGATAAAGTGTTTTGGGATTGGCAGAGAAGGTTACGGATTTTTTAACCATCAGACTCTGTGGCTGTTTGTCATGTGGTAAAGAAGAAATGAGGTGTCTATCCTCGCGTCTAGCACTTGGGATCCATGACCCTGACCTACTCGAGCACGAACTGTTCTCCGTGCTTGTAGACCGATCCTTGCTTTGGGATGGATCTACTCTGAATCCAGCGTAATCTGGGAGGACTTGCGTACCCTCGTTGCGCTGTATTGACGTGTCTTCGTACGACTGTGTCAGCAATTGCCGCCGTTTCAATAGACTCATCGGGTCTGACTGATATTTGTGCATGGCCCTCAGAAGACACGCGGAATAGGGCCGGCACTGGCTAACACATCGTCTAGGAAGAAAAATTTGAGTGGGGGTGTGGATCACTTGTTCCCGGGAGAGCTGGTCTGTGGAGCGGTCATGGCACCACCTTTGTTCACACTCCCTGGATTTTGTTGACTCTGTCAGATCCAGTCCGGACCCCTTGCCAGATGAGGAGGATGTTGGACGCTTGTGTTGAATCAAGGAAACTCGCCTCGTTTTCAAGCCATTCAATTGAGTAGTGAGCTCTCTCCCTCTGGCACTTTTGAGTGGTGGAGTGACTGTGTTTTCCGACAACAGATCCTTCTGGCCATTACTACTGACATCAATTTTGCTGCCTGCTTGATTTTTACCCGATTGTTTTGATATGACGTGTTCATGTTGCAAGCGAAAGCCAGACAAATACTGATTTTTACTTTTTTCTGCAGGTTTCAAGTTTAGGATTTCTTTCAGTAGGTAATTTTTTCGAGCACTTTCGTCAAAACTGACGTAATTTGAGTGGATGTTTTTTATTGCCTCAAGCTGCTTCTCCGATGAAACCAAAAGCTCCGCCAGCTCAGCCGTTTCTTTTTGAACCTCCTCCAAGATATAATTGATGGCTGCGTTGTTTCTAATGTTATTGTCCATTTCCGCTTGTTGGCCCATACCAAAAGCTTCTGCGTCGTTTCTGGTGTTACTGCGAGGTTCATTAGCTTGGACTGACTCGTTGACCGGTAAGGTTGGGACGAATGTAGCGTACTTTGAAAACAGAGGTCTCAGTTTCAAGTTTGTTTTGATGATCTTCGTCCTTATTCGATTCAGTGTCGAGTTTTTGGGTAGGTCAACACTAACGATATCCGCCTGGTCTGATAATGACGGTAATCTGTCATCGGAAGGAAATATGTTTGCGCTTTTGAGTAATTCTGAGTTGAGCGAACGGTCGACTCCCACGACATCACTACTTTTATACTCGAGTTGTGTCAACTCAGGTTTGATTGTTTTCGAATCGCATTTAGGACGTTGGTCTTTATAATCTTTACTGTCATTTTCGTGCGCAACCACCCGTTGGCTTTGGGGTTGATGATCTTCTAGATTGCCAATCCTCAACAACGTGGCTAATTCTGCTACTTGAGTATCGCTATAACTGGGCCTGGTCATCTTTCTAATAAACGTTGGCAGTGCGCTCTGTTGACTCACCTCTTCACTACCCTCTGCATTATTTGCCTTGTCGGCGCCATCAACGTCCTCGGAGTCCTTACGTTGTTTATTTACATTTTTTATCACTTGGTTCCACGGAGATTCAACTTTATTTTTGTTTTCCTCAGCTGTTGCGTGAGACACGCCAAATATACATCTGTCCCATAAACTCTCACTATTGGCCAGGACGCGTTGCTTGTTAACAATCCTAGGCACTTGTCGTCTCTTGCAGACATTCAGCTGTGAGGTTGGTTCTAGCATGGTCCATTTAGTAGTTGAGATCTGCTTGTTGTTGTGCTTTTCCTTCTTGGGACTGCCTGGCTTCGCATTGGTCTCGCTGCACCTCATGGAATAACGTTTCCTTAAAGGTTCCTGTGAGCCTACCGACTTAATTCCTTTTATTGAGTTATTGTTCTTGTTTCTTCGGCCATTCGCGAGAAGGCCGCTCTTGAAATGAGTTTGGGATTTTTCTGTATCTTGAATAGTGTCATTTTTTACCCTTCCTGCGTAATCTTCCCAGTTTATTTTTAAGCCTTTGAAGACTCCTTTTACGTCATCACTTATATTCTCATTGCCTTCATCTTCACCATTCATTACACAATTGTTATTGCTGTTATCATTGCTGTCCTCATCAATTTTCATTACATAGGTGTTATTTCCGTCACCATTCATTTCAGCAATTTTACTGCTGAAGTCATTGTGCGCTTGATTTCGAGCAGATCTCAGCAGCAATTTTTTCAATGAGCACTTTTGAGGCACTGAACATTTCTTGCTGTTTGCTAGTCCACCGTCCACTTGAGGCGATCCACGCGCCAACAGACTGCTCACGGTAAGACTGTCCCCCAGTACCACCGCGCCACAAACCTCAACGGCTTTTAAACTTGGGCAGACTGCTGCGGGCTTGGCATACCCGAGATTGATTATACCGTTTATCAGGCCTGACACACATTTAGGAGAATCATCGGAACATCGGATGTCTTCCCGAAAAACACGGCTGTTTTCGGGGGACAGAATTTCTTTTTGTTTGACTGAATTTACGTTTGGACGAGTAGCTTGTTTAGACATTTCTTTGGATCGTCTTGCACACCATGACATAATCAGCTTCAGGCTTTTGCCAATGCTTTTAAAATAGCCACTCTTTTTTCTGGCCATTGGATCGTATGGTGGATTTAATATTTCGGAAACTTTAAGACCGGGATCAGGTTGGCAGTTATTGGGGTCTTGAAACTGCGTATTAGAGTCAAGGGAGCTATCATAGTTATCGCTCATGTTAAATAAAGAAAAGTTGCTGAAATTCAGCACTGGATCATTGTAATGTGTGCATTGGTTTTGATGTAACTTGTTAACAGACGGAAGCTCATTATCCCGACACTCTTCACAATGCGACTGATTTTGTTTGTACTTCGGACTACATGACTGATCTTTTTGATAAGTTTGACATGTTTTATCTTGTTGACAGGTGTGACAACATGTTTGATCTTGTGGACAGGTGTGACAAGATGGCCGATCTTGTTGCCAGGTGTGACAACATGGTTTATCTTTTGGATAGTTGTGACAACAAGTCTGATGTTGGTCACTCCTGTGACGATGTAGTTGATCTTGTTGGCTCTTATTACAGTACAGTTCCTTATGCGTCCTAGTGTAAAAATTAATATATTTTTGTTGACTTTTAAAGCCTCGCTTATTTATTTTCCGCTTTTGCCTAACCTTATGACCTGCTAGTTTCGTACACAATAAATGACATCGGTCGGACAGCAAGTTCTCTTCCGTCGGGAAAGAATCGAGTGGTGATTTCAATTGTTCCATTGAATCACTTACCCAAACGTTTTCCGTGGAGCCGTAAACCAATGATAGTATCCCTTCCTGAAACACCTCTAGAGGCGCTCTGGGTTCCGATTGTATGAAATCTCCCGTGGAACACAGGCATTCGTGAGACCACGTGAATCCAATATTGCAGTATCCATGGATCATCTCATGGGGTTTGTTCATGCGTCGTCTGGACGGTTTGGATCGATGAAAGAATAAACTCCTACTGAAACGAATTCCACGTTTCCTGGGCTTTGCTTTCCCTAAGCTGTATTTGGGGGTCTTGTCATTTATTAAGCGATTTGCCTCTGGTTCCACTTCCTCTTCATGCCTACGCATTGGTTTATTTAAAATTGGGGTCATTAAATTTCTTCTAGGCGTGATCCGTGGAGAAATGACATTAGACCCGGAAGTTACAAACGGGCCTTCCTTTCTACGCAGAATGAGAGAAGGTGCGAGATCATCCTCGCAATGCATTGCTTCCTCAACCCTGCATCGAGCTGCCCTGCTTGCACGCCGCCCGTGGAATGGCCTACTGGGAATATGAAAAATAAGCCGTTTTCTATGTGACCTGCCATTGGAGATTTTCCATTCCAAAGTTTCTTTACGTGTGGACTGGTGTTCACTGGGCCCCCGAACCATCTGACCGCCCAGACGATATTTACCATAGTAGACAACGCGAAAACGTTTCTTGTTGAATGAATTGTTGCAGTTTTCTAACATTTTCCCCACGTAACACGCCATCCTATTATTACCTTGCTCAGCTGCCACCCCTCTAACTTCGTCAGTCAAATTACAGCTCCCTAGACTTACAGATCGAACAATGATATTCTTTTCGTTATGATTTTTTTCGTTCATACGTGATTTATTATTGATATTATTATTATTGTCATTATTATTATTTGAGGAAAATGCGTGTGTTATCAGTAGTAGAGAGTCGTCAAAATCCTGATCAACATTCGACCTCGTGGGCTGACTGTCAATTTTTTCTGTGTTATCGTTAAATTTGACAATGTAGTCGAATCGGACTCTTTTTGTACACTTCAAAGGTCGCTGGGTCAACAACGCAGCGTTGAACCGCTGGGCGTCCAAGTGCTGAGTGGAACTCATTTCAGAATAACTTTCAATTTGACTCGGTGGGGGCAGGTCTCCCTGGGCCTCAGTGCCGTAATACAAATGGTGCGTCTCCTTTTTTAAGTTGCTCTTCAACGGCCGGCTGACTATTTGTGCTAGCTCAGACCGAATCTCACCATCGTTGTGCGTCCAGAAACTTTCGCCTGATTGCCTCGTGTCCTCTAGCGCTTGTGTCACTGCTGTAACCTGTGATGCAGATACAACACGGGTAGTTGATTCAGCATCGGACGGGGATACAGCCTCGTAAAGTTCATAGAAGCCTCTTCTTTCACACGGATTTTCAGACATTGTTATTCTGCTGATGTACTCATCGTGGTCACTCGACAACACACACACATCATCATTATTCCCACAATGCCTGATCTCAGGGGTAATGGGATATTGATTTCTGAACTGTTGGTCACCCTGCCCATAAGATGCAACGTAATCATGTCTTGTAAAATAGATAGGATCGCTTTTCAGATGACTCTCCCGATTTCTTCTCACAGAAACATCACCGTCGGCTATTGATGGCTGGCTTTCAGTCCCTGAGTTCACTCGACAATCACTTTCCAGATGTTGCGATTCAACTATCGCATCTTCCAGTCCATGTTGCTTTACGCTAATTTGTCCATCAGAGTGGCCTTGGTTTTCTTTAATTTCATCGCTGCCCAAGTTCTGTGGTCCGACGTTTGTATTTAGGCGGTCCTCCTTGTGGGAACTATTAGACCCCGGTCTGGTGTCCGCTGTTGTTTCTTCCAGTTCGATATCTTTTGGTGCCGTAAACAACCCAGCCGTCACCTCGTACTCACTGAGATTGACCACTCTTCTCTGACCGTTGTGCGGACGAGGGACGTGGTCATTAAAGATGAAACCTTCCTTTGCCTCGTCGTCTTCGGTGGACGTCTCCGGGTCTGACGAGATGGGCCTCACGGTGCACACTCTACGACTCTGGTAGTCCAAATTTGACCCAAGCGTCTCTATATTGACCTCTTGACTGAGATCAAACTCCAGCCTATCCTCGCTCTCCCCGTCCCCGACCGTCTCTACCCGCTGCACGGGGGTCTCACAGTTGTTGTAGTTGGTCCCCAGAGCTGACCTTTTCTGCCCCCTCGGGGTGGCGTATTTGCCGATGAGCTCAGATTCTCTCCCGTTGCCCGGGATGAAGCTGTCTGAAATTTTGGCCATTCTGGGCCCGGAGAATGACCGATCTCTTGGAATCCCACTGGACTCTCCCATCTCATCGCCCCCAAAGGAGAATTGACTATCACTGACATAGCCGAGTCCTTTCCTTGAGTCAGTAACGCCTCCAATTTGTTCTTGTTTGGAAGGTCCTGGTGGCTGATAAGAAGATTTAAATTCACTGGAATATGGTCTAGATTCATCCCGCGCCAAAGTCTCCCAGTTGAAGGCAGACAGAAGTGAACTTTGAACTGTTTCCCTCGCGTACTTAGCAATTAAACCTCTCTCCACGCGTATTTCCGTAATGTTTCGCGCCTCCTTGTTCGGGAGATCCAGACTGTAGAAGCTCGATTTCTTCTCGTGCACCAATGGGATTGATGGCGAATTGTTGGCAGTGTAGCATCTACTGTTGGGCGGAGCGATGGTGCCGTCTTTCAAGTTGTGCGACTCGACCTGATTGCATCCTGAAGTGGAGTTGTGACTTATTGCCCCAATGTCGGGGTCTGGCTGGTTGCCAGTGCTCTTACCGCAAGCAACAAGTACTGATCTCTGCTCAGCTTTGGACAATTTCTCCTCTTTTGAACCAGCCACCACAGGCTGTTGTCCGTTGTTAGCATCAGAGCCTACAACTTTTGTTTCTGACGCGGTGCCATGAGAGCGGCTGAAATTAACGTTGTTGCCCCCATCTTTTTTAGGCCCTGGGGACCTCTGTTCCTGTTTGGGGGCAATCTGCTCTTGGCTGTCAGACTTCTGCACCTCAGAAACTTTAATCTGTGCTGCTGCTGTCTCCTGGTTCACTTTCCAAGCACCACACGTCTGCTGCCTTGAACTCACTTGCTCTGCCAGACTTTGGGTCACACTCTGCTGACCCGTCTGGCGCGGCTTATCATTTTTCAAATGTCTAGTGTCATTAGACGCGCCGTCATTTGAAAGACTATCAGAACTCATGCCAGAATCTTGGGCGCGGACCGCGTTTAGAATTTTATTGCGAACTACCGATGACGGAAGGCCGACGATGTGCCCAGAGTCGGCTGCTTTCAAGTGGTCACCCATCACTGAATGCTCAGTTTGACCCAGAAAATTCTTGCCGGAGTCAGCTAAATGGCTCCCTTTAGTTGCTTGATTGTCCCCTTGGGCCAAAGAGCTGGTCTCTTCTTTACTCAGAAGCTCCATTGTCAGTGCGCTGTCCCTCAATGAGACGGCACTCAATAGTTGAAAGCACTTTCTAAGAGCCGTGTCATATCTAAAAGAATATATTTTTTTTTAAAAAACATACACTTACTAACGTGTTTATAAAACTCAATTTATATAATCACGAGGTCGTGGAATACAGGAGGAGCCTAGAAGACAGTACAAAGAGCATTGAAATATTAAGAACTTGATTGATTTTATTTATAAAAATTGTAAATACTCGAAAAACTGAGCTTTATTTCATATTTGGAAATAACAGACAGACAGCGCTTTTTATTAATTTCCTAATCTTAGATCACATACTTTCCCAGTGTCTACAGTAACTTGTGTTTTGTTGTTCGTTTGTTTGTTGTTTTTTTTTTTTGCCATATGTCGTAAATGAGCCAATTTATCGGAACGCCCTTGTCTTTCACAAGTTTTTTTAAAGCCTAAAAATGTGTTTCTATCATTTATTTCTAAATACGATTTTATACTTTTAAAATAATAAATTTAACAATAAGCGCTTTTTTCCCAGCTGCTAAATTGTTTCACAACTACTATGGGGCCGTCTATGGTCAAAAATAGCTGGACGTACTTTATGGACGGCCCATATTGTGTCATCACTTTCATCAGGGGTGGATCAAGATTGCACGGGGCCCCTGGCTGTCATGCCACCTAAGGCCCAGTCCAGCCACGTTTATCATACAATATAATAAATTTGGGGCCATTAATTCATCGGCGGCCTCTGGCTTTAGCCCCAGTCAGCACCCCCCCCCTTTAATTCGCCATAGACTTTCATAGCAACAAGTGTCATCTAGAGTGTTATATTTCTTCATCATACACTTCTCTGTCATGTAAACTTAATTTGCACAAATCGATTATACTAAACTTAATGTATCACCCCGCCCCCTCCTCCAGGTTTGCCTCCCCGCCTAGCTATGAGTAATGCCCATGATACCTGATACGGTGCTGGTGAAATATGTTGAAGACCTCGAGTAGCTTATCTCTGTAAGTGAAGTCGAAGTCGTTGATCTCCATGCTGGCCACCTTTACGTCGGCCTGCAGCTGGTCGTAGTGACTCCTTAGGAAGTCAGCTCTGATCTGGAAGTCCTAACGAGACAAACATTCAACTCTCAAAAAGTAGGAATGAGACAGAATCACAAAACACCATGTACATTGTAAATTGTTGTTTACTACAGTAAATTAAATTAAATTTAAATTGTGGAGCTGATGAAATGACGATAATTTGATAAACCGAAAATTTAAGGTACACCATTGTATTTTCAGTTGGATTCTAATTATAAAATGAGTTTTAATGATAAATCTATTTTCATGAAAATTAGAAGGGAGCGGTGGATGTTTCTAAAATGGTTTAAATTGTTTTACGATCACTGACACGTTCATCACTTAGTGATCGGCCGCAAGTCCAATACGTCTCAAAACTTTTGGATGCCCACCACCCTGATACACACACATCTAAAAAAAATTGGATTCTGTGGTCCAATGGTTTAACTTTTTAACTCATTCGTGTAAATTTCTAAACTCAAGCATCACAATTAAAAATCCATATACACCTAAACTTTTCATCTTCTCAGCATCAGAAACCTAGACTCAAACGTCTGCTCTCCTAGACATCAGAGGTCAAGATCCAGATTTGTCATATCGTTAATTATCATCATAATTCTAGACTCCATCACATCATCAGAAAGTGAGACTGGTGTCATCTCCTGAGACTGAGGTCACAACTCTCGTCCAATAATTAAATCCAGTTATATATTAAATTACAATACCATTGGCTACAATTCGTTCTTCGCCAGTGGTGTAGCTGGGTTTTAGTATCAACACTCACATAGAGATCACGCTATCTGGTATGCAATTAAAAATCCACACACACAAACACACTTACACACACACACGGCTTTCGCTGGCAAAATCATATCTTAAACACTCCATTGTTTTTTTTTATTTGACCCCACGCTAATAAACATGATTAAAAACTTACTTCCAGCTTAAAAAGTGTTGTCATCTCCACATCGGATTTTTTCGTGCTCTCTATTTTATCCTCCACGTCTTTCAGCTGGGCGGAAGTTGCTGCTAGCCTGAGGAGAGAAAACTTGTTGTTTATATTAAATCTCTTTGTGTTTCTTTGCTAGTTTAAATGTCCTGGTATGTTCACGCAATCAGTCAGTATCCGCTATATTATTTCCCATTTCCAAAATATCGTATTTAAAACACTTTAAAAAAACAAAAACAAACTCCAAATATGTAGATACATTTTCGTAATAATTTTGATTTTTCACATTCACTCTATAATTCATGCCTTGGCCACGGATGGCTTCAAGATACGAGTATCATTTTCCAAGTCTGGAAATACTTCGACTCGGATTCGCCATCATGCCGGAGATTACTGCCATGTTCATATTAACCCCTCCAAAAATACATAAGCATTACGTGCGTCTTTCACTAAGTTTACCAACTCTATAAGATAACCTACCCATCCACAAATATGACATATACTGACTGAGACCCCAAATATGATATCTACTGACTGAGACCCCAAATATGACATCTACTGAGAACCCAAATATGACATCTACTAAAACCCCAAATATGACATCTACTGAGTGAGACCTCAATAAGAGATCTACTGAGACCCCAAATATGACATCTACTGACTGAGACCCTAATAAGAGATCTACTGAAACCCCAAATATGACATCTACCGACTGAGACCCCAAGTATGACATCTACTGAGACCCCAAATATGACATCCACTGACTGGGACCCCAAATATGACATCTACTGAGACCCCAAATATGAAATCTACTGATTGAGACCTCAAATATGATATCTACTGAGACCCCAAACATGACATCTACTGACTGAGACCCCAAATATGACATCTACTGTGACCCCAAATATAACATCTACTGACTGAGACCCCAAATAAGACAACTACTGACTGAGACCCCAAATATGACATCTACTGACTGAAACCCCAAATATGACATCTACTGACTAAGACCCAAACTATGACATCTAGTGACTGACACCCCAAATATGATATCTACTGACTGAAACCCCAAATATGACATCTACTGACTGAGACCCCAAATGTGACATCTACTGGCTGAGACCCCAAATATGACATCTATTGACTGAGACCCCAAATATGACATCTACTGGGACCCCAACTATGACATCTACTGACTGAGACCCCAAATATGTCATCTACTGACTGAGACCCCAAATATAACATCTACTGACTGAGACCCCAAATAAAACATCTACTGAGACCCCAACTATGACATCTACTGACTGAGACTGCAAATATTCCAGCTTGTTGGTGAGACGAATTCTCGGTTTCCTGATCTCTTCGAAGGCGTTGCTGGCTTGCAGGAAACTCATGCTGTCCGCGTCAAAATCACAGTCAACGTCTCTGGAACTGTTGGTCCTTAACTCAACGCCGTGACCAAGAACTGACTTCATGAGCTCATGATGACCATCTAGAGATTGCTGGGGAGGGTGGCAGCGTTAAGAGAAATAATTTTATCAGTAGGCAATGCTGGGTGTTGGTGGTGGTGAGAAAAAGATTTTTATCAATTAGGACAGCCACGAGAAAGAAATGCATTATTATTATTAAATGCTTTACACCTGACCGGAGCCAGGCTCACCACTCTGCGCGTCATTCATAATCTGACAACAAAAGCACTAGATAATTTTAATATATACTAAATAGATAAAAACATTTTAAGTTATTAAAATACTCCTAATAACATGTCAACACAGAAGGCTATGGGCGGTATCATTCATCATTTATATGACAAATTAAAGTTATAGTAGCGAAATGTTTCAACGGTTCTTTGTAATTGGCCGCTTTTTAAAAAATCGGTCGATATTAAATAGATCGTGTGGGAATTTCTTGATAATAAATTTATTTATTTTTCCAGTTAACAAACGCCAGGTGTTGACGATGTGTATTTTAATTTTTATTCTGTAGACTAGCGCTAGCTCAATGGTCGTAAAACTTCAATGTGCCACGCGTCATTTTCAACGTGGCGACCTATGTCAGGACAATATATATTGTGGAGGCCCTGGGGGCGAATTGTCGGCGCTCAGAGGGACGGGTCCTTTGAAGCTGGACGGGTGCGGCCGAGGAACGAGGCCAACCTGGGATCCTGGTGACGGACGACAAGCTTGGGTCCTTTAATGTGGACGGGGATTGACCACGGGCCAGCGGTGTCCTTTGAAGCGGTAAGGGTGCGGGCGCGAAACGAGGCAAGCTTGTGGACGCAGCAGGCCTGGGTGTGGTAGTCTCGCCAGAGATTGGTTAAGTCAAACAAGCTTGACCGTATAGGTGCGGAGACTGACGGGTATAAAGGGGATGCACAGACGAACACACGGGGAGTTAGGGACACACGGACAGACAGACGGAGATATGGATAGGGCAGAGTTAGGAACACGAATTTAGTTAGGGATGAGTGTTTCTAAGTTAAAGAATTAAACATGATTTGTTTCTACAGTCTGACTTGGAGTTTAGTGATTGATTAATAAGTTAACGAGTTAACAATCTTTCCCAATATATAACATGGTGGCTAACCTGAATGGCGTCACACTGGCTGGTCAGCGCGGTGACGTAGACGTAGTGAGCCTGTGCCTGCTGGCTCACGTGATCCTTGAGCTCCTGGAAGGCGGGCTGCACCCATCCAGGGACATTGGTCCGCTCAATGGACGACAACAATTGGTTGAGCCGCTCCGTCTTGGCCAGCATCTTGCGGTTGATCATGTTGTCCAGCTGGTGAGGGAGAGTAAAGTCAAAGACGCTGGGTGGATGAGACGTCCGTCGTGGTTTAGGGGAAGAGCGCGAGTAATGCATATCTTTGAGGGAAAGGCGCGAGTAATGCATATCTTTGAAGGAAAGATGCGAGTAATGCATATCTTTGAGGGAAAGATGCGTGTAATGCATATCTTTGAGGGAAAGGCGTGAGTAAAACATATCTTTGAGGGAGAGGCTCAAGTAATTCATATCTTTGAGGGAGAGGCTCGAGTAATGCATATCTTTGAGGGAAAGAAAATGTTTCGGAGACAATCCTACGACTCTGCTGGGAAACTGGGATGATCTCGGTGGTGTTCCTCTGGGGGACGGGGGGGGGCGTGTCACCTTATGAAATGACATGAGTAGCTGGGTATATTTGGTGGTGACTTTGTGAAGTGAGGCAGAGGTAAAAGAGAAATGAATGCAGTATTTATATCCATACTAGCAATTTACCCGCGCTTTGCTGCGGAAATTAGGATTTCAGTTAGCGTTGAGAACCCGCATAACACCAATTCAAAACACCTATTGATTTTAATCTGAATCAAGATGAATATACGAAATATATTTACTTCAACCGTTCAGGCTCCTATGTACAAGACAACGTGGAGATTTAAAGATGCGTCTTTTTTTATATAACTCACATTGGGGAAAAAAAACTATATTTCGGCAACCGTCCCCCTAGTGAGAGGAGATTTAATATTCTTTGCCTCTTACCATCGCGGGGGAGGGGTTACTCAACAATTTTCAAGTTTCATGCTCCTATCTACACGGAAAATTGGAGATTTAGTGATGAGTCGGTTTTTAATATAAGAAAAACTATATTTGAGCCCCCGGCCCCCCATGAGAGGGAGTTTTAACTTTTAACATTATTTTTAGCAAATTTTAGTCGGCAGCATATACTCAAAAAATGTCCAGTTTCATGCTTCTACCTAAACGGGAAATATGAGAATTAGTGATTTTCAATTTTTATATGGCCCATATAAGGAAAAAAAGGTTTTGAGAACCCGGCCCCCATGAGTGGGAAATTTAACCTTTTTTGGTCAAATTATCGTAGAAAACATATACTCAAAAAATTTCCAAAGTTTCATGTTTCTACCTACACGGGAAATAGGAAAATTTTTTATAAAGCCCATATAAGGGAAAAAATCTTTTGTGTTCCCGGCCCCACATGAGAGAGATTTTTAAAATTCTTTTTTGCCAGTTTTCGTCGTGAGAGGGTTCCCAACAACTTCCCAAATTTTCATGCTCCTCCTACCTACACGGAGAATTGGTGATGAGTCGGTTTTTATTATAAGAAAAACTATATTTGGGCTCCCGGCCCCCCATGAGAGGGAGTTTTAACTTTTTTGGGGTCAATTTTCGTCGGGAGCGGGTACTAAAAACATTTCCAAAGTTTCATATTTCTACCTATACGGAAAATAGGAGAATTAGTGATTTTTAATTTGTATATAGCTCATATAAGGAAAAAAAATTGGGGCCCCAGCTCCTATGACTGGGAAACTTAACTTTTTTTTTTCTTCAAATTATCGTTGAAAAAATGTACTAAAAAAATCTCCTAAGTTTCATGCTTCTACCTTACACGAGAAATAGGAAAATTGGGGATTTTTACTTCTTATAGAGCCAATATAAGAAAAAAAAAAACTTTTTTGGCCCCCGGCCCCACATTATCGAGATTTTTTTATTTCTTTTTCGCCAATTTTCGTAGTGAGAGGGTACCCAACAACTTCTCAAAGTTTCATGCTTCTAACTACACGGGAAGTTGGAGAATTAGTGATGAATTAGTCAGTCAGTCAGTGAGGGCTTTACCTTTTATTAGAATAGATACATATATTCGAACTTTTCTTTCTTTAAAAAAAAATAATAATAATTTTTAAAAAAATTTTAAAAAATTTACGGAAGATTAAGCACAAATATTTAAAATTATAGTTCCGTCATTATTCAAAAAGGAATATATTTGAAATCCATAAGCGGGTCCTCGTGGGAGTTGCTGATCTTCTATCGAGCGCCTCCCCAGCCAGCGGATAGGGGAAAGCCCACCAGATATGGAGGGTACCGGGGAAATAAAATACCCGGGGTGGACCAAAATCAGCCCTACTGCCTTGTAGGAAGTGGAGGGATCCACAAAGGCTAGGGACCCAGCCCGAACAAAGGCAGCTACCCATTGAGCTGTGAGGGGCAACCCCCCCAAGAGGTTGCGCGCAAGGCCAACAACCCTGCCGTGTAAAAGATCAGAGTTACAAAAACACCGAAAAGAGTAACAAAAGTCATTTCAGTCCTGGGAGAAGATGGATCCTCCGAGGAGGGAAATATGACGCCTAATAGTGAAAGCCAAAATCTGGAAGCTGTTAGACCGACAACCATCATCTCTACCAGGAACACCACCACCATTGGAGCGTGGAATGTCCACACGATGTATGAAGCGGGAAAGGCTGCACAGATAGCCACGGAGATGAAGAACTATAAGCTCACCATTCTAGGAATTAGTGAAGCAAGATGGACTGGACTGGGACAGAATAGATTAATCTCGGGAGAGATGGTGATATTTTCGGGACACGAAGAAGAGGATGCCCCACATACCCTGGGTGTTGCCATGATGCTATCAAGGGCAGCACAAGGAGCACTCATTGGATGGGAGGCCCATGGACCTAGAATTCTTTTAGCAACCTTTCGGACAAAGAAGCGTATCTTCAACCTAGATGTCATCCAATGCTATGCACCAACTAACGAAAGCGACGAAAGAGACAAAGAAGAATTCTACAATAGAGTGATAACCATAGTCCAGGATCGCCCATGGAGGACCATCGTCATCCTCATGGGAGACTTCAATGCCAAGATCGGCAGTAACAACACAGGGTATGAAGAGGTTATGGGACAACAAGGGATAGGCGAGATGAACGACAACGGTGGGAGGTTTGCAGACCTATGTGCCACAGCAGACCTAGTAATAGGAGGGAGTATTTTCCAGCACAAGATGATACATAAAGCTACATGGGTCTCACCGGACATGAGAACGATGAACCAAATTGACCATGTATGCATTTGTAAAAAATTCAGGCGATCTCTCCAAGACGTTCGTGTAAAGAGGGGAGATGATGTTGCCTCAGATCACCATCTTCTTGTGGCCAGGATAAAATTGAAGCTAAAGAGACATTATACCGAGCAACCAGCATGTAGGTCTAGGTATAATACCTCCCTCCTGAATGACCAAGCAAAAAAGGAAGAATTCAAGATCTCACTGTCCAATAGGTTCCAAGCCCTACGCCAAATACTCGAAGACGAGTCCACTGAAGGAAAGTGGCAAAGCGTGAAGGAAACAGTCCAGTCAACATGTCAAGAAGTGCTAGGAAACAAGAAACAGGCACACAAAGAATGGATAACAGCAGGTACACTGAATAAAATAGAACAAAGGAAAAGAAAGAAAACAGAAATAAACAACAGCCGCACACGAGCCCAGAAATACAAATCCCAGAAAGAGTATGCAGATGCAAATAAAGATGTTAAGAAAAGCATCAAGAGGGACAAGAAAGAATTTGTTGACAAACTTGCTAAAGAAGCAGAAGATGCAGCTTACCAGGGGAACATGAGAGAACTGTTAGATACAATTAAGATGCTATCTGTGAAATTTAGCAAGATTGAGAGACCAGTGAAGGATAAAATGGGAAACAACATTGCAAGTGATGTGCAGCAGAGAGGTAGATGGAAGGAGCATTTTGAAGAGCTCTTAAACAGACCAGAACCAAGGAATCCACCAGATATCCAACCAGCTGATAATGACCTGCAAATTGAATGTAATAGTCCCACAAAAGAAGAGATTAGCAGGGCCATTAAACAACTCAGAAATGGAAAAGCTGCAGGAACTGATGGCATCCCAGCAGAGGCACTGTAAAGACTGGAAAGAGGGATACCTTATCAAGATCCCAAAGAAGGGAGATTTAAGCTCCTGCTCGAACTACAGAGGGATTACCCTACTGTCCATCCCAGGAAAAGTTTTCAACCTTATATTGCTTAACAGGATGAAAAACGCGGTAGACCCTCTGCTGCGGGACCAACAAGCTGGTTTTCGCACCAACAGATCCTGCACTGACCAAATAGCGACACTGCGCATCATTCTAGAGCAGTCACTAGATTAGAACTCACCACTCTATGTCAACTTTGTTGACTACGAAAGAGCCTTCGACAGTGTGGACAGGAAAACCATGTGGAGATTGCTAAGGCACTATGGGGTGCCACAGAAGATTACGGATATAATCAGAAACATGTATGAAGGGATAAACTGCCGAGTTGTCCATGGTCAGCAGGTGACAGATGCTTTCCAGGTGAAGACTGGTGTGAGACAAGGTTGCTTGCTGTCACTCTTTCTGTATCTATTAGCCATTGACTGGGTGATGAAAACATCTACACAGCAGAAAAGGAATGGCATCCAATGGACCTTGTGGGATCAACTTGATGATCTCGACTTTGCTGATGACCTTGCCCTTCTTGCACATACCCAACAACAGATGCAGGAGAAAACAAACATTGTCGCAGCCACTTCTGCTAGCATAGGTCTCAACATACACAAAGGGAAGAGTAAAATCCTCAAGGTTAATGCCACCAGTACATCACCCATCATGCTTGAAGGAGAAGCCCTTGAGGAGGTGGAGAGTTTTGTTTACCTTGGCAGCATGGTAGATAAACAAGGTGGTACAGATGCCGACGTCAAAATAAGGATCGGAAAAGCAAGAGCAGCCTTCCAGCAACTCAAGAACGGTTGGGTCGCCAACAACTTAGGCAGCAAGTTAAAAGTAAGGATTTTTAACGCTATGGTGAAACCAGTGCTGCTATATGGAGCTGAGACATGGAGAACAACGGCTGTAAACCTGACCAGAATCCAGACCTTCATTAACAATTGTCTAAGAAGGATTCTCAGAATTCACTGGCCGGACAAAATCAGCAATCGGGAAATGTGGAAGCGGACTAAACAGAAGCCCATCGAGGAAGAGATTCTTCAAAAGCGGTGGAGGTGGATCGGTCATACACTAAGGAAACCTGCTTCTAATACAACAAGGCAAGCCCTGAAATGAAACCCACAGGGTAAACGGAAAAGAGGCCGCCCAAGAAACACCTGGCGCCGAGAATTGGAGGCAGACATCAAGAGAATTGGCCGTGAATGGAAGATCCTGGAGAAAATGTCCCAGGATAGAGATGCCTGGAGGTCTCTTGTAGGTGGCGTATGTCCAAGGAGGAAGTGCAGACGCCGGCAATGATCGGTAGATGTCCCTCATGGACGAGAAGGCTCAACAACAACAACAACAACAACATAAGCGGGTCGGTTAATATTTTTTTCTTCTGTTAAAGGTATTAAAGTGTCACATGTTAACAAGATTCTACGAGATATTTTTTGTCTCCAAATGTGAACTAAACATCTTCCTTCAAGTATTGTCTCTACTCGTCGCTGCTATATTCACGTCATTCCTGACTCTCTCGGTTTCCAATGCCATAGATATTCTCACCTTTTCCACAATTTCTAAAATTCTCACCTTTGCCTGTTTCTTCATTTCATTTTTCAGCCCCTGCTGCAGCTCGGTGCATGCGTTAATGACCTCGAGATGGTGCAGGCATTGCACGTACATGTTCTGTTCCAACAACTCCCCAGACTGCCCTGGGGTCAGTGCCTGCCTCAGCACAAACTGGTGCCCATTGCGTGACCGCTCTGACCCGTCCGCTGGGCTGCCTTGTTCCGAGTCTTTCGATGTCGGGTTGGGTTGATCCCCGGCTTCCCTCTCCTGCTCGATCAACTCTTGACTTTCGCCAGGGCTCGATTCTCTCCCCACTTTGTCGTCGGCCATGACGTGGTCTCTTGGTTTGTCAAAGGCCCCGAGATCGACATTAAACGGCCCTTTCTTCACCCCCCAACCATCTGGGCTCTGATGTCGGATTCGCACGGTTACACGCTCGTCGTGGGCAGCGTCATCCCGAAGTAAGAACGACAACTCTCTTTTGGCTAAACTCTGTTGTGAAACTGGGAGGAAGTCTGTGCTCCGCTGCGCCAACCACTCGGGTAAGTAGGAGTCACCAGGTATGGAAAGGGTTTTCCCGTCCATGCGAGACACGACGATTCCTTCGATATCCGGGTAACTGTGGAGGAGACCTTGAGTCTCGCTAGTCTTCCGTCTTTGAACAAACACGTTTTCCCTCTGCCAGTCTTGAAGCGGTCGCCACCCATCGGATAATGCTGGATTATCATTCCGTAACGGCATTTCACTTAAAAGCGTTCCTCATTTAAGATAAAAATTTATGACATTATTCTATTGCAACAAAGTTGGCTTAGTAAACCTTTAAAACAAATTCAGTCCAATTATCAAATTTTCTTTTTTAAAATTAAAATCTTGAGTGAGCCTTCAAATAGATTAGAATTATCTTTCACTCAAGACATAAGGCTTTTGACGTTTCTCTAGCCAAAGTCAAGGTTTTTACGAGGCAGAGGTACCGGCATGTGCACCAATTTCCCCATGTTAAAAATAACCGAAAATAAGAGCGACTACTGCTAGAGACAATACAGTAAGTAGCGGCGTTAGTTAAATAGGCGACGACATCAATCTCCAAGCCAAAAGTCAAATACGGTAAACGTAGGCAGAGACTTCAGAGAGCCATTGCTTTTATTTGCTATCATCATTATTTTTGTGCAAACAGAATAGGGCAGACTTCTGGTCCGTGAAATAATGCTAAGTCCAAGCTGACAAAAGAATTGGGTCCAAAGCATGGCAATACAATTCCTTTTGTTGCGAGGATACTACAACTATTTACGAGCGGACATTCATAATGACAACATTCAAAACTAGGCGGCCATTTTCCCCAGGGCCTGGCGCATGCGTTCAGTTTCGTTTTGAGCAATTTATGAACTGGTTCTGAACTTCACTGAGGTGGTGCGAAACGAGTAGTTTTTTCAAACTGCAATTATTAGAAATGAATGATAATTTAAAAATTGACATACTATTAAAAATATATATATATATTTATGATTGGCTTTTAAGACTAATGAGAAAAATGTATCATCCCGAAAATCATAAGCTTAGTATTGTTTTTATAAAAATAGTTTTAGAATTGTTTAAACTTAAACACGAAACTCCCAAGTTATATAAAAGTGCTGCATTAATATGTATTTAATTCAACCAGCTAGTTTATTTATTTCCTGTCAGCTATTAGCTATGACACTTTAAACTTAAACTTTTAAAAATATGTTGTATTTCAAATTTAGATGCTCTTAGTCTTTTAGATGAAAATACGTTCGCTCCGAGTGTTAATAAAAGTGCTGCCATAGTCAGAACTTCCTTTCACACCATTTCAACACTTTCACGTTCCATTCAAAATATTAAATTTAATTCCAAATTGTTAAAACTAGTTCGTAATTCTAGAAAAGGCCTTTAATTTGAAGATATGGGCTATTGCTTCCAGCCTTTGTTTAAATAGTTTGATTCATTTTCCCATCTGAATACATTTTACTGTATCAAGTTTACTTCAACTATAACTATAAGCAGTTTGTGTATTAAATAAAAAGGACCAATCAAAATAATCTCACTAAGAAAACCTGCTCCAATACAAGGCAAGCCCTAAAATGGTACACCCAGGGTAAGCTGAAAAGAGGCCGTCCAAGAAACACAGAGCGCCGAGAATTGGAGGCAGACACAGGGGCGTCGCTAGGGTTGGTGTTACCCGGGGCGGAAGCTCATGGTGTCACCCCTTCACGACTTAAGGGGGACGTCCATAAATGACGTCACGCGATGTTGCCGATTCCTCCCC
>MUZC01004820.1:259162-279075 GCA_002072015.1 Radix auricularia | reverse complement strand
ACAGAGCATCCAGCGCAGTACTCTACAACAGCAAGCTGGGAGATTGGTTCAAGACCACTGTTGGTGTCAGACAAGGGTGTTTACTCTCCCCCATCCTCTTCAACCTCTTCCTAGAAAGAATTATGACTGATGTGCTCGAAAACCATGTCGGAACGGTCAGCATCGGAGGAAGGATTATAACTAACTTACGCTTCGCCGATGACATAGACGGCCTAGCTGGCAGCGAGGACGAACTAAAAGAATTCCTTGCAAAGCTAGAGAAGACGTCGAAGGCCTATGGCATGGAAATTAATGCAGAAAAGACCAAGGTCATGGCAAACAAGAATTTCACAAGTGAAATACGGATAAACGGTCAAAAACTCGAGGAGGTCCCTACCTTCAAATATCTAGGGGCTGTAATATCCGATGAAGGCTCAAAGCCAGAAATTCTTGCCAGAACGGCCCAAACAACTGCAGCACTAAGCAAACTGAAAAACATCTGGCAAAGCAAGAAGCTCTCCCTGAGATCAAAGATTCGACTAATGCGCTCTCTGGCGATGTCAGTCTTCCTTTATGGTTGTGAGGCTTGGACGCTCACCGCAGACCTTCAAAAAAGAATTAGTGCGCTTGAGATGAGATGTTTTCGAAAGGTTTTAAACATCTCCTACACGGCGCACATCACGAACGAAGTGGTCCGTGACAAAATAAGTGCTGTCATTGGCCCTTACGAGGACCTTCTCACCTCAATTAAAATGAGGAAACTACGATGGTACGGACACGTGTCAAGATCTGGAGGTCTCTCAAAGACGATATTGCAAGGCACAGTCCAGGGAAGAAGGAAAAGAGGCAGACCAAGGAAGAGTTGGGAGGACAACATCAAAGAGTGGACCGGCCTTTCATTTAGCGATTCTCAGAAGGCAGCCCAGAACCGTGACACTTGGCATGAAATAGTGCGCAGCTCAAAATGGTGCCCCAACGACCCAGCGTCGGGTTAAGGGATAGTTCAAGTTCAAGTATCCCAGCAATGAGCCGGGCTCACAGCGATTTACATGTAGATAACAATACATATATTAGATTTCCCAGAAGGCAGCCCAGAACCGTGACACTTGGCATGAAATAGTGCGCAGCTCAAAATGGTGCCCCAACGACCCAGCGTCGGGTTAAGGGATAGTTCAAGTTCAAGTATCCCAGCAATGAGCCGGGCTCACAGCGCTTTACATGCAGATAACAATTAATTAAAGAAACATTCATATCATTCTCACTACATAAATGACAATAGGTTACACATCAGCTACGTTAATCATTTAAAGAAATGATGTTTCATTTATTTTCAAAATAAATTTTAAAAAGATGTGTCTTAAGTGCAGTCTTGAATGACTTAGCAGTTGAAATACTGCGGATGTGCAATGGAAGAGAATTCCATTGTTTGGCTGCACAAAAAGAGAATTACCTTTCGCCAAATGTTGTAGTTTTTGTCTTGTTATATATATATATATATTTAGAAATATATATATATATATATATATATAAATAATAATCAGTGGTGCCCTACAACACTGAAAAATGCACTACAACAATAAACAGCGCCCTTCAACAGTGAACGAACAGAGACCTAACGATGACCAGTGTGCTACCAATAAACATCTGGCCTGTCAGTAAAATGAAGTAGAAGGGGGCGGAGTTAATGTTAGAATACCAAAGTAAGGGAGAGGCTACTGTAAACTTCTGATCAATCGCGTTAAGCGGACATTGAAGAGGTCCCTTAACTCGTCTGTCCATAATCTGTCAAGTTGCTCGACAATGCGTCGATGAGTGATCCACGCATAAGTGTTTATTACTGTAAGAGGCATGTTTCGACTGCGATGTAGTTTTGATCAATTGGAATGTTTTGCATTTAAATTGATCACTCAATGTTACCATGTGTATATATATGTGAAGTGAATGTGTAACTATACATTTGATATACAACTTATTGTATATGGCACCGGTAAATCCAAGACAAACCCATTGAAATAGAAAAGACAAAAAAATCAACACATCTGCTTTCTCCACAGCGATGACAGCCAAAACGTCAACTACTAAACCCCCAGCCGGGCAGGCTGGCGACGCCTCTGAAGATGGTGACTTTGTTGCACTCAGAGAGAGCAGAGAAGTTAGTAGTGAACCTCTCCTTAATAATATTTTTTGAAGTAGAATTTAGGATTTGAGATTGTACGATAGACGAAAACAAATTACACAAACTATTTGTGTAAGAAAACTATAAATTTAAGCTTTATTATCAACTAATACAAATAATTTGTATTATTTGATAATAAAGCTAAAAAAAATTATTGTTTTCTTACACAAATAGTTTGTGTAATTTGTTTTTTTTTTTAAAAAGCTTTATGCAGTCCCATTCTGTATGATACGATACACGAAGAGAGACTATTATTTGAATACTTATCAAAACATTAATGCAATAATTAGATTTAAAAAATAACACCGTTTCTGATGCCGCACTTACATAAAAATGTAACAACACATATTTCATGTTTCAAGGTAACTTACTTAATTTACAGAGCCGAGTTCCAGAGACCTTCGAGATCTCCACCGCCTTCCTTACTCAGATATTAGAGAGCTCTAAAGACGTTAGGCCATCGTCTGCTACAAAAAGACCGCAAAGTGCAAGCGGAAAACGTAAAGCTGGTGAAATTAACATTTGGTCACAGTTAACAGGTAAAATAATCGCGGATCCCTCCCCCCCCCCCCCACTCTTCTTAAATCCTTTATATTAACCTCACCCATCTTGTCGTGATCTGTCTGTCGTGGTCAGTCGGGCGGGCGGAAAAATAAAAGTAAAAAATGACCCACTTCCCGTGATCCAAACGAGCAGAAATTTTGCACATATACTTGTGCCACCAAATAATGCATTGTCTCAAAATTTCTGATTGATCGGAGGTACCTTAATAAAATTAATGAATTTTTAGTTTATCTCTATGTATCTCTATGAAGCCGCCTGCTATACTTCACGGTTCACAGCATTTCACTCCAGCCATGCATGACCTCATCCCGTGTTTTACGTCTGTAAATGTTTGTCGCGCGGTGCATATTATATTGAACATAATCAATACTTTTATCTATGTTTCACATATAAGGATCTAGTAAAAAAAAACTTTGTTTTTACTGATTGTTTTTTATTATTTTTATTTTACGATGGTGTGGGAGAGAGGGAGGCTTAAAAAGAATATTACAGACGCGTTCTCTATACAGAATTTTTCCTACGTTGTTAGAGCGTACAAACCATTCTGTATGGCCTATTGGCAAGTGAAGCAGATTTCAAAGGCAACGGCTACAAGTGAATTGTGTAGCACTATTTATTCCGACGAATGAATGAAATGGGTGGACTCAGGGACACCCTGAAGCAATGGGAACAAATCCCTTCCTTCAGAGATTCTAACCCGTGCGCTAACTTTCACAATGCCAACGGAGAACGCATTCTGCTCGACCTCCTATCATGTTTTTCCCTCTTGCAGATTTCTTGTATTGTTGAAAGTTTTTTTTGTTTGTTTAAGACTCTTTTGCTTTTACCTTATCGAGAAAAAGTAGGTCTAGTTATTCTGTTTTTAAAAATGGTTAGGCCAACAATACTTTCAAAATAATTGTTTGTTTGAAATTAAATTTATAAATTTTAACTAGGTCTGTGGAAATAAAAGATTAATTAATCGATTAATCGTTAAAAATTTTATCGATTAAATTAAAAACAAATTAAAGAAAATAATAATATTTTTTCCCCAATTTATTAGTCTAATAAAATTATATTTTGTGACTAACCAACGCCACGAAGCAGTTTTGAGTTACCGCGCAGCAGTTTTGAGTTACCGTGCAGCAAATTTTGTAAAATATTGCACAAAAAAGGGATCTGTGCAACTTTGCATAAAAGTTTGTTTTTTTTACATTGCACACGGACCAACGAACGATTAAGGGGAACATCGGTCAAGTGATTCCTTCCCATCGTCCTTCCTCCAAGCTTGCGATTGGTGGAGAGTTAGTACCTCTTTTAATTAAAAAATTAGATAACTTCATTGTTTATTGTATAAGTTAAGCTGTTAAAAAATTCATGGTAATAGCAGGCTTAACTTACTAGGGCTCGCTTTATACAAATTCATGATTTGCATAAAATGACTATTTAATTGTCCTTTGGTAAGATGTAGTTGTAACCTGTAGGGATACAACTTGATAAAAGTAAAGGTGGATATTGACTAAATTTAAAAAAAATTAATTACAATATCTAAAACGAAAAACAGGCGAATCACGCCTGCTGACTGCTGCATTAATTTTAAATAATTAATATTTAATAATAATAATAATCATAAATATATAATATAAATAATCACCATTCATAATATTAAATTATTAAATATATCTAATAATACTGATACTAGTATAAATATTATAAAGTATCTTTGACGTTGGAAAGTTTTGCAACTTGACGTTGGACGTTTTGCAACTTGTGCCAATTTCAATTTGCCAATTGACTAATAATAATACTAATACTAATACAATCATGTTTTGAATTTGGCTTTCTAGTAGTTAGTAGCCTACTACTAGTTCTAATTACTAGTAATATATTTATTAACTTCGACTTCGAATATTCCCATTAATTTAATACTTTCATTAACTATGAATACAATGGTTTTATTTTCAGACGCTGCAATTAGTGGGCCAACATCATTTAAAGAGGCAATAAATAATATTCAGTCAAACAATAAATTGTCTAGCAAGGAATTCCTGGATCCAAGAAATAACCAAAACATTCTTCATTTTTCTGTGGAGCAAAAGAATCCAGAACTTGTGAATATTGTATTGGAAAGAGCTGATGAGGAATTGATCCTTCACAATTTTGAAGTTGATGTCTCTAATATAATAGGTAAAAAGAATGTTCTACACCAAGTGGTGGAGCAGAATGATCTTAATCTTTTGAAAACTCTGCTTGCCAAAATTTCAAATCAACAAAAACGAATTGCACTGCTAAACCAAGAAACTCCGGTTGAAATAAAAGGTCAAAGGCCAAGAACTTTTCCTTGCCTGCACCTAGCAGCATACTACGGATTCACAGAAATTGTTGTTTTCATCATTGAACAAGGTGTGGATGTGAACCACGTCAATGCTAAAAATGATACGTCACTTCTGTGGGCCTCTCGCTGGGGCCACCAGGCAACAGTCAGAGCTTTGCTGAAAATAGGAGCCCTAACGAGCGTTGAAAATGACAAGGGTTCAACTGCCCTGTACTGGGCAGTACGTTATGGTTACACTGAGACTGTTGACATTTTGGCTAGGGAAGGAAAAGCTAATGTTAGTCAGACAAGGAAACTGGGTTTTGTAGCACCCATTGTACTTGCTTCGGCATTAGGTTTTGATACTATAGTGTCGATTTTACTCGATTGTGGGGCTGATCCCAACTTTGCAATTCGTGGAGGAGAGAGACCGATTCATCATGCAGGAAGAGAAGGTTTCTCAAAGATTATTGAGGTTAGTGTCAGCTGAGTTCATTTCTTGTCATTTAACTTAGGAATGTGTAAACAAAATATCTCAAATATTTTTTTCATCCAAAGAAATGAATCATATTTAAAGTTTTTAAAAAAGTCATAGTTTTGAAATAAAATATTTATTTTAATAACTACATATTGTCATTGTTTTCAGATCCTTGTAGAAAAGGGAGCTAAGATAGATGCTGCAGATGAAAGGGGAGATACTGCCTTACTTCTGACAGCTAAATATGGCAGACCTAAAGCACTTCAAACACTGGTAAAAAAAATCATTATCCATAACATGAAAAAATTATGTTACATTTTTAAAAACATTTTAATCCTTTGAATGATGAATTTTTCAAATATGTTTCTTTGCATCATAAATCCTGTAAACAGAAGTTTAATTTTAGTGATTATTTCCTTACAGTTTAGAACCCTGGCCCTAAAAGCTGTATTTCATTATTTAGACTACTAGTATATGATCATTTTATATTTCTCCAGTTACAGCTTGGTGCGAATGTTAACCACAAGAACCTCATGGAAGAAGATGTTTGGACATTTGCAGTCAACAACGATAATGATCTTATCTTGAAGTTGCTGGTGATTTACCAAAGAAAGAAAGAGTTGGAAAGTAAGATGCAAAAATATTACCTTAATGTTATTATGTACAAAAGCAACATAAATTATGAAATGTTTCTAGATACAAATAAAATTATTTTTGAAAAATTATGTGAAAACATCTTTAATTAAAATGGTACACATAAATTTATCATGGCTTTTTAAAATATTTCAGATCATGTTGAATCAAAGCCAAAAAGTATGCCATCTGGCATTAACTCACTGTTAAATCTGGCAGCATCAGTTGGAAATGTTGACAGAATGAAACTTTTATTTGAAATGAAGGTAGCAAGATTCTTGTCCATTTTGCTAATGTATAAAATAGTATCTAAATTTGGTAATATATTAATAAAACAGGCTAATTTTTAATAATTTTTTTTATATAATGTAACTTACCCAAATGTTTATTCTGGGGCTTACGTTTTTATTTTTGGCTAGGAATAAAAATAAACTTAATTTTATCTATGGTTAATATTTTTAATGAAAGGAAAGTCTATTTTTATAACAGGTTAAAATTACCTGGTATTTAAATTTTAAATATTGTTACAGATTGATGCTAGTGCGACAGATGAAGATGGAAACAACTTTCTCCATCATGCTGCCATCAACAATCAAGCTCATGTTATCAAAGAGTTTCACAAAATGGTTTGTATCTAGAAAAAATAATGAAGTCTGTAATATCATTATCATTAATAGCGTTAAACTGTTGTGAATTATACAAAAAGAGGCCAACTTTCAAAACACATGATGTAAAACATCTTTTTGATGATTATAATTAAACAAATTTATTTGTGATTGTGGTAAAGATAGCCTAAAATGTGTTATGAAACATGCAGGCATTGTCTGTTTGCAATACAACATTATTGAAAGTTTTACTGTATAAGAGGATATAAATTTTAAAAGAAATTAAAAGTAATACAAATCTGATAATATATGAATGGTTTAAGCTTGTGTTAATAAAAAGAGTCTCTTAACATTTCCTACACACATTTTATATACAAAAATGTTTTTAGGAATACTTTGATATAATTACTTTTACATTAAATGTTACCTACAGGACTAGCTCTCTAGGATCTTAATGTTTTTGGACTTAATATCAATATCATCTTGCAGTTTTCCTTTAAGTTTAGGATTTTAGTATTTATTTGTTGTTTTTTTTTGTTCATGGCAATATATATTTTAAAACTTTTTGTTTATGTCAATTATGGGAAGTATTTTCAATATTGTTGAATAGTTACTATTTTTTTTGTTGTTGCAAGTGTAGGTCAATATTGACAGTGCAAATAAATTTGGGAACACTGCCCTGCACGAAGCTTGTGCCAAAGGTCACCATGAAGCAGTTATGGAACTTATTCAGTGCAAAGCCATGGTCAATATTAGAAATTCACAAGGTGCGACAGACTTTAAGTTTAAGTCAACTATTACTTCCCCCTAATCTCTAGTTTTTCTATTGGCCTACTATACAAGATTTTTTTATTTTACTGCTGATTTTTTTACCCTGGAAATATTTGGCGGTTGTTAGATAGTTTATAATACAAAATTTGAGGATAAGCAGTGCAGAGATAATTTTTAAAAATCCTTGTAAAACAAATTGTTTCAAAAAGTAAAAATATTTGCTTTATGAAAGCTTTCAATTTAAATATTATTTCTAACCAGATATTTTCAAACTTACCTTCAGACCCTATTAACAATGCTTATTAATGTCTACATCCTGTCAGGAGAAACTGCCCTTCATGTAGCAGCTTTTTCCAAAAGTGTCCAGCCCCAGACAGTGTCCAAGCTGATGGACTACGTCATCAAGTCTCACCCATGGGAAGTCCTCAACATAGCAGACAAGTAAAGTTATTTTTAGTAATTTTCTGTTTAGTCAGTTCACACTTCTACCATACTATATTGAAATCTTGAAGTAAATATTGACGTGATCAATTTATCAGGCAGATCAAAATAACGGTTTATGTCATCATGCTTTAAATAATCATACAAAGTATTTTGATGAACTATTGTTTATTTAAAATTAATTTTAAATATGATTTTAAATATATAAAGATTTTTACTTAAAATTCTTGTTTTTATTTGAGCATTCATTTTATTTAAATTCTATTAATCACTTCGTTTTTAAATGATGCTCTATTTCTTTGTATCAGTAAAGGTAACAACCCATTGCACTTAGCAGCCAAACACGCCAGGCCAGATGTCTTGTGGGAGTTTCGATTTGTTAGGTTCAAGGATGTAGATGTTGATGGAAACATTGCACTTCATGAGTCAGTCAGGTACAGTTCTCTCCAGCTTGACCTTTGACACACATTTGATCAATGTCTTAGTTTGCTATCTTGACCTTTGACACACATTTGAACAATGTCTTAGCTTGCTATCTTGACCTTTGACACACATTTGATCAATGTCTTAGTTTGCTATCTTTACATTTTGAAAATTGTTCACAGCAGATATAGAAATTTTATTTTTATTGCAAATGCGAGAAACTAGTTAAAAAGATTTTTAATCCACAAATAGAGCAAAAATTTAATAAAATAAAAGGAATAAATAGAATATGGTTGAGGTTGTCAATGACTTCTGTTTATCATTAAAAAATGTGAGCTCTATTGTTTTTTTAAAAACTAACTAGTAATTAAATGTTAAGTATTCTGGGATTCAAGTTTCTAGTTTAGGCTATTTTTTGTGTGTGCATAATTAAATTTAAATTACTTTTAATGCAGCTGAAAATTTCAGGTTTTTATTTGTTTATGTAGAGGTAGAAGAATAGTCTGGCTTAACTGTGTCTTAATTTTGTGAAGCTCAAATGTTAATTATGTTAAAGTGATTTATATTTCAATTTAATTGAAACTTGTATTTTTGTTGTTGTTGAAAAGTTATAACATAAAGTACTGATTATATAATATAAAAAGTTTTTTTTTTTAATGAATTGTTAGGGACTGATAAGTTCATTAAGAAATATATTAATACTATTGTTTCACAAGGTCATATAATCTAAAATCTTATATTACAGGCCTGGAGAACCAGAAGTTCTAGAAATGATGTTGGACATATTTGATGCCATGAAACGAGATTGTGACATCAACCATCAAAATAAAAAACTACAGACATGTCTGCATCTAGCTGCAAGGTGGTGACCTGTTAATTTAAATGTTTCAAATTATGAACTGAATTTACCCTTTATTCAATTGCAAATATCTTTAGACCCTTGATAATAGAAATCTATGTTGAACTTGAATATTAAAGAGGTAATGATAATGAAGATCTATATTAATAATAGAAAATGAAACTTAATATCGATGAAAGAAAATGAAGATGAATATTTTAATATTTCTAATTAGTATTGCACATAATTAAAGTAGGGGTGTACCGAGTATGATATTTTGCCCAGTACCGAGCTGTAACGGCCATGTTTTGACGATACCGAGAATGAGTACTTAAATAAGTATCAAACCTGCTATTAACCTTGATTTTGTGACCTCAGTTCCATTGTTTGGGTCACACATTTTTCCTCCCGTTTTAATAATGATTTTATTTTTAGGATCAATGTTATAAATGAAAGTATTTTTTCTTTAGTTTGTTTTTAAAACATACTTTCTTAATAAAACATATAACTTTGTATAAACAGTAAAAAATGTAGCTTTAAGCAAACTTTCTGATGTCAATGTGTTTACAAGTTTCAGTTCACACAATGACAATGTGTGACACATCTAACGTGACCTACATATGAATCATGACAAAGCGAGGAATCTTCTATAAAAATCTACTAATATAATTAGGAACTTCTTTTGAACCTTCAACTTTGACTTTAATTAATTCTAAGAAAGAGTTAAATAGCTTTTCCACACTGCCATTTTTTATGAATGAAACAATAAATACAAAGCGATAGTAATAGAGTTGATATTAGTATTAGGTTGAAGGATGAATAGTTGCCAATGGGAACAAGTCAGCACACGGTACATTTTGTTATTCCATACGCAACAAAATGTTTTAGACATGCGATTCTGCGTGCATCATTGCTATTGGAGCAATTACGAAATACTTGGCATCACTGACCCGGCCGATTGCTGAGTATTTCCAAGTATACAAAAATTGGCCGATACCTAGTATTCGAACCAAGTATCGGTTCAGCCCTAAATTAAACCTTATTTTTACTGTTGAATAATCAGATGCATTCTAGACTATCAACAATGTAATTTACATACATAGATTAAATAATTACAGAGAAATGATTTGGAATAATAAGTCAAAGTATTTAATTATTTTGTAATTTAAAATATTTGTTTGCTTTTAACCAGAGAAGGATTCCTGGACAGTGTCAAACGCCTGATGCTGTTTGGTGCAGATATTTCACTAGCTGACTACAATGGAAACACCGTGCTCCACATGTTGACTAGCCTCACAGTTACTGACCCCGCACACACCTCACGATATCTGGAAATTATCGCAACCATTCTAGAGAGGGCTCCTCAGGTGAGTCCACTGTAGAGAAAGCTTCTCAGATTATCATCATGCTGGCACCTTAATTTTATACTTAAGTCAGCAACAATAAGCGAAGGACGCAATAATCTTCTGTCTAGAAGGAGCATCTGTAACAGATAAGATAACAATAATCAAGGTTCATTTTGTTCATTCACAAAACTGTCAATGTATTCAAACATTCAAATACCTCTTGATGTCTTCCTTTAACTCTTAATGTGCCATAAGTTTTTAGGAAAACTTCTGCCTCAGTCCCTTAAGAATTTCTCAAATTGCGATAAACTGGTTATGAAATTTAAAAAATTGTGTAAAATGTATTAATATTATTATTGTCATACTGATTTCATCTTTAAGGATAAGAATGGTTACTTTATTTATCCTAAAGACTGTCTTGAGTTAAATACTATTTTTACCTGTAGCTTAATACTATTAGTTTTCTAATAAAATATAGCCAAATCACATCTTAAAAAAAACGTTAAATCTACCAAAAAACTTCGGGAATTGAGCAATAACACCGGCACGGCTAACAGTTGCCATTTCCAGAAGTCAAATACATCATCTTTCATGCATTGAATGAAGAGTTTTTATTTTCTGTGATTTCGTTTCTGAAGAGAGTTCTATCAAGGCGCGCTTTACCGCTCTTTGGCACATTAGTACATTAAGAGTTTACTGAATTCTTGTTCTAACAGTCTGCAATAGCTTAACTGCATTATGACATGTTCTGGTGTGCAATATATGATAATATTGACAGCATTAGTATGTTATGATGTCTCTTTAAACAAAGAAGTTGTGTAATGAAAACAATAACTTTGAGCTTACATTCAACTGTTCTTCAGTGGTACTCTTCAATCAAAAGAATCAAACTCAATGATACTAAAGATACAGAATCCACTGTTGAGATTAGGAGGAGAGCCATTTTGAATCTTATCTGTGAAATGAACAACAAGGCAGACTTGACAGTCCTTGACCTTGCCTGCAAGATGGGTGCATTTGATGTCGTAAAATTCTTGATCACAATGGAGGGTGTCATGGCTTTTAAGGTTAGTTTAATTATTTCTAAAAGTTTCATGAATCAATAATCTGCTGAAAAATATCAAAATGATTCATTCCCTTAAATAACACATTCTTGTCTGCAGGATGGTGGATACATACGTTATGACATCACCAGCATAACACCAAGAACCAATGGAACCTTGGGAGGAATGTGTGCCAAGGGCTCTGTGTCGCCACGACCTTCTTGCCTGGAGTGGCTACTGGCCATAGGGGATGATACACCTCAAAATGCAGCCAAGATCTTGGACATTCAGGTAAGACAGGTTCAATATACCAATAAAAACAATAAGTGGGTCAACAGGTTTTGTTAAATGCTAATTGTTTGAATACAGTTGATGTAAGAATTATTTGAGACTAATCTTGTTGACATTGAATTATTTTAAAATGACTTAGATGGTCCAGAAAAAAAGTTTACCACTTTAATAATGATTATTTTAAATGTCTAGACCCATTTTTTTAAGAACAAAAATTCACACAAATCACATTAATAATCACCAGTATTTAAATATGTTGAAGTGTTGTGTTTTTAACCATAACCCTTTATGCAGTGATAAAATTGTGTGGTTTCACGTGCTCTCATATGTGAATTAGGAATCTTTCATCAGAAGGAATAATTTAGACATCCCTGAAAGCATGGAGTAACGCCCTGAGAAAATAAAGCCATCTATTAGGTGAAAATTAGATCTAATATAAAATAAAATAAATTGAATTTTCTCTCAGCCTTTCAGTGACATTGAGACAGCCTACAGCTCTGTTGCATTGTGGGCCTATGCCATTATTATGGCTGTTCACATAACATACATGATTTTGTTCAGGTAGGCACATTTCACAAACTCTTACAATGGTTAATAAATTTACATCGTCATGCTTCAATTATTTAATTTTAAGAAAGATGGGGAAAATTAATACCATGGGGTTTTTACTTAAAATTAATTATATAAATTATCATTATTAGGAGAACATGTTCCTTTATTTTGAATCAGCCAATTTTAAAATAAATTAAATTATGACCTAGCTTTAAATGTTTAAAAATATAACCTAAATGCTTTGTCAAGATTAATTGTAAATTACTAGATTTGACCAGCGCGTAGCATAGGCTAAAGAATTGCACATAGATAGTGCACAGAAAAGGGGAATAGAACAGGCACAAACAGCAATGAGACACCTAAATGCATTGAAACAAAGCAAAAAAAATTTTTTAAATAATTTTATATATGGATAGTAATTTTAGGAATTAAAAATAAAATATTGCAAATGAAAATATGAATTGTTATTTTAGTTGAAAAGTTGTTAACCATTTTACTATAGTTTGTGAATTCACTTTTGAAATACACAACTCTGAACAAATGACACAAGTAATTTACATTTTTAAAATGCTGTTTGAAGTTGTAAACATGGCCTCAAGTAGTTTTAATATCACTAATCCCCAGCTGGTCAGGACTGACCCTCTTGTACAACAGTCGAGCTAAACCTGGAGAGAGGGACAATGATGCCCCCACTTTGGTGACCTACATCATTGTACCTCTAGAACCAGCTTTCTTTGTTTTCTACAACACTTATAGGATGGTCAAACTCTGTTGTATGGGGGAACTGTCAATCAGGTCAGACATAGAAGTTCTAGTTTTCATTGATACAAGAACATCTATTGATACAAGAACATCTATTGATACAAGAACATCTATTGATACAAGAACATCTATACTAATAAAAGGGAAAGCCCTGACTGACTGACTGACTGACTGATTCATCACTAATTCTCCAACTTCCCGTGTAGGTAGAATCATGAAACTTTGGGAAGTTGTTGGGTACCCTCTGAATACAAAAATTGGCTAAAAAGAATTTTGAAAATCTCACTCATGTGGGGCCGGGGGCCCAAAAACGTTGTTTGCCTACATCACTAATTCTCCAACTTTCCGTATAGGTAGAAGCGTGAAACTTTGGGAAGTTGTTGGGTACTTACTAACGACGAAAATTGGCGAAAAATAATTTTAAAAATCTCGCTCATGTGGGGCCGGGGGCCAAAAAAACATTACTTCCTAATATCGGCTCTATAAAATTTGAAAGTCACCAATTTTCCTATTTCCGTGTAGGTAGAAGCATGAAACTTTGGGAAGTTGTTGGGTTCCATTTCACGACAAAAATTAGCGAAATTTTTTTATTTTTAAATCTCGCTCATGTGGGGCCGGGGGCCCAAAATCATTTTTTTGTGGGCATCACTAATTCTTCAACTTACCGTGTAGGTAGAAGCATGAAACTTTGGGAAGTTGTTGGGTACTTACTAACGACGAAAATTGGCGAAAAATAATTTTTAAAATCTCGCACATGTGGGGCCGGGGGCCCAAAAGAATTCTTTCCTTATATGGGCTCTATAAAAATTGAAAGTCACAAATTTTCCTATTTCTGTGTAAGTAGAAGCATGAAACTTTGGGAAGTTGTTGGGTACTCCCTCATTACGTAAATTGGCGAAAAAGAATTTTTAAAATCTCGCTCCTGTGGGGCCTGGGGCCCAAAAACTGTTTTTTTTTACCAAATCACTAATTCTTCAACTTACCGTGTAGGTAGAAGCATGAAACTTTGGGAAGTTGTTGGGTACCCACTATCAACGCAAATTGGTGAAAAAGAATTTTTAAAATCTTGCTAATGTGGGGCCGGGGGTCCAAAAAGTTTTTTCCTTATAAGGGCTCTTTAAAAATTGAAAATCACCAATTTTCCTATTTCCCGTGTAGATAGAAGTATAAGACTTCGGAATTTTTTTAGTACATGCTCTCGACGATAATTTAAAAAAAAAAAATTCCGACTCATGGGGGCCGGGGCCCATAAAACCTTTTTTTCCTTATATGAGCTATATAAAAATTAAATATCACCAATTCTCCTATTTCCCGTAAAGGTAGAAGCATGAAGCTTTGGAAATGTTTTAAGCACACGCTTTCGGCAAAAATTGGCCACATTTGTTAAAAAATTCCCTCTCATGGGGCGCCGGGAGCCCAAATATGAGCTTTTCTTATATTAAAAACCGATTGATCACTAATTCTCCAATTTTTCGTGCAGGTAGGAGCATGAAATTTTGGGACAATAAATGGCGAAAAGAATTTTAAAAATCTTGCTCATGTGGGGCCGTGGCCCCAAAATCTGTTTTCCATAAGCTATAAAAAAATTGAAAATCCCTAATTCTCCTTTTTCCCGTATAGGTAGAAGCATGAAACTGGCAATTTTTTGAGTACACGCTCCCGACGTAAATTTGCTAAAAATAATGTTACAACTCCTTCTCATGGGGGCCGGGGGCCCAAATATAGTTTTTCTTATATTAAAACCAACTCATCATTAATTCTCCAAATTTCCGTGTAGGTAGGAGCATGAAACTTTGGGAAAATTGTTAAGTACCCTCTCAAAATGAAAGTTGGTGTAAAAGAATTTTGAAATACACACTCATGGAGGCCGGGGCTCAAAAACTTTTTTTTTCTAATATGAAATATAAAAATTGAAAATCTATAATTCTTTTATTTCCCGTGTAGGTAGACAAGGAAAAATAATTACATAAATTTTAAAAATTTCCACTCATGGGCTGCCGGGGGCCCAAATCTCCCCCCCCCCTAAAATGGGCGATATGAAACTGAATCAACGCTAATTCTCCAAGTTTCCGTGTAGGTAGAAGCTTGAAACTTTGGGAAGTTGTTGAGTATTCCCCCCCCCCATTCCTTCCCGCGATGGTAAGATTAAATCACCTCTCACTAGGGTGACGATTGTCGAAATATAGGTTTTTTCCCCAATGTGAGGTTTATAAAAAAGACGCATCTTTAAATCTCCAAGTTCTTATGTACGTAGGAGCCTGAATGGTTGAAGTTAATATATTTAGTATATCTATCTTCATTCAGATTAAACTCAAATGGTGTTTTAAATTAGTGTTACGCGGGTTCGCAACGCTAGCTGAAACCCTAATTTCCGCAGCAAAGCGCGGGTAAATTGCTAGTCTATTTATACAAGAACATCTATTGATACAAGAACATCTATTGATACAAGAACATCTTCTCTATGCTGTGAGAAATGTCATCTTCTTTGCATTGCTCCATCTATATTCCAGTCAATTTTATGTTGACCTTACTAAGCTGCTGCTAACTGTAAAAAAGTAAATGGAAAATTGTAAACTGGGTAAGGGTTAGCCTGACAGGACGTAACAAAACAGCCAACTTAGCTGCGGTGAAATCCAAAGGGTCAAAGACTTTCATTGACCCTTTAGATTTCACTGCAGCTAAGTTTTTATTTTTGTTTTATTTGTGTATTGCATGCATGTCTGTTGAAAAAGGCTCTTTGCCGAAACGTTTGCTGTTTTGTTACGTCCTGTCAGGCTAACCCTTACCCTGTTTACGTTTTTTCCATTAACTTTTTTATAAGCCTGATTGCAGTCTCACCCCTCATTTGGCTAACTGTAATCAAATCTAACTACCAACAGGTCAAAACTTTCTCAAGGTGGACTCATGACATTATTAAACACATTTTTGTCTGTTATTGTGGGCCTGGTCTACTCCATATTTGTCGTCATATGGATCATAACGTATGCCGTTGATTACAGCTATATGGACTACTTTCTGGCCATAGCCCTGTGTATAGGTGAGTTGACCGGTCATTGGGCAGCATATAGGCTAATTGATTAATTATAGCCCTGTGTATAGATGAGTTGACGGGTCATTGGATACCATCTAGGCTAATTGTAATTGATTAATCATAGCCCTTTATATAGGTGAATTGACCAATCTTGTCAATTAGCATAGACCAATGGACCTTTGACTTTCCTATGCTCCCATTTGGGTGAGTTGTTACTGCTATTGATTTTACCAAATACTGCCCATTATCTTGTTTGTTACAGACGATCCTTCTATACAGAAGATTATTGCTTATATAAATGGTTGCCAATATATCCTCTCGTAGTTGTTTATAAATAAATAATGGAATTGAAGTAAAAAGTTCACATACTAATTATATCAAATATTTTCCCTTTTCTCACTAGAATATCAAGATAAAAATTTGCATAACGATTAGCTAAAGAAACAAATTCCTATTATTTAAGGGCGATGAAACCTTGATAAATTATTGTAATCATTGTCCTTTTGTAAGTTAACAAAAATTAACATTTGAAAATACATGGTTCCAGATAAGTTAAAAACACCATACAAATAATAAGGTTACATCTCGCTAGTAATGACCCTGACATTGACTTATAATGAATAGGAAATGAAAAGCTGTTCTTAGGTTAGCCGAAAAAATGTGTGAATGTTAACAGGTTGGATGTTAACAAGTTTGTGGATGTTAACAAATTTGTGGATATTTGCAGGCTGGATGTTCACCATCGCATTCACCAGAGGTTTCAGAGTGATCAATTATTTTTGGCGGCTCATTCAAATCATGATCATCAGGGATGTCTTCAGATTCCTATTTATCTACCTCTTTGTGCTGCTGGCTTTTGCGTTTGCCTTCCATGCTTTATTCCAAGGTAAAATTAACTGGTCAGTTTTAGAAAGAGAACAAGTGCGTTTATAGAATATAATTGATCAATAAATTTTGATCATTTCAATTTAAAAAAAACAACAATTCTATTAAGAGCTAAAAGTTGATTACTTGGCCTGACAAAAAACAAAAGAAACAACACACAGAGCTAACAAGGAGTTCATAATATGTTGCAGTGGTGTAAACCTTTTTATGGGTGAAATCTATATTACTATATTTTATATATTAGAAATATTTATGACTCCACATCTATGATAAATCATGCAAGTCTCTTATAGTGTCACAACCTACTGAACAATTGGTCCCAATGGCAATAGTTATTTTCTAGATTGTCACTACCTACTGAACGAATGGTCCCAATAGCAATAGTTATTTTCTGATTGTCACAACCTACTGAACGATTGGTCCCATTGGCAACAGTTATTGTCTAGATTCTAATTTCAACTTGAAAATAAGCTAGTAAAGACCTCACACATTTACTGTATTTACCTGAGTATAAGACGAGTTTTTTTCTTCAAAATTTCAAACCCAGTGCTTTGACTTATCACAGGCGTGATTTATTTTATATATTTTATCAACGGGGGGGGGATAGACTTATACTTGCGATAGACTTAAACTTGAGATAGACTTATACTTGAGATAGACTTATACTTGAGATAGACTTATACTGAGATAGACTTATACTTGACAGGAGCGGCGTTTTAGGGTGGCAACCGGGGCGACTCCAGGCCCCGCGCTTAGGTAGGCCCCGCGTTTCGGTCCTGAACATGTCTCGTCCTGGTTAATAGCCTATACATGTAGAACCAAAGAGTGGATGGTAGAACGTATGCTGGAAACGATTGTAAAGAAACGAAAGAGGCACTCTTGAAATCCTTTTTGAAGGTCAAATTCCGTAGCGATCTTATCTAGTACTCTGGGCCCGCGGGGTCATTGCTGGCACTAGGCCCCGCGCTTACCTAACGCCGCCACTGATACTTGAGATAGAGTTATACTAAGATAGACTTATACTTGAGATAGACTTATACTGAGATAGACTTATAGTTGAGTATATTTGGTATGTAGGAAAATAGATGATTAAACTTCTCCCATCGATCGAAAAAATTTATTATTTAACCTTCTGCAACAATTTTATACTATCAGTATCAGAATAATAAGGAAATAGAAAAAGAGTTACTGGTTATAAAAATGTTGAAGCTGTTTTTGTACTGGTGCCATTTAGATAGTATTGGGTTGGTGATAACTTTTCTAAGACTATCTCCAAACATGACAGTGTTAGTTGGCTCCCTTTAATCTTCTGTCCCTTTTATTTCAGTATCTTCTACTCTGTCAGACTTGTACCCTAACCCAATCTACACCATATTCCTGATGTTCAACATGTTGATTGGGATGGAGTACATCTTTGAGAATGACGTGGTGGATAGTGGATTCATAGCTGTCAGTAGGTCAGCATTGTTCATGAAGGTATGGCCCACCATGTACGTGGTCAGTAGGTCAATCTTTTTCATTCAAACCTTGTATGTGACTGATAGGTCAATCTTTTTCCATCAAGCCTTGTATGTGACTGATAGGTCAATCTTTTTACATCAAGCCTTGTATGTGACTGATAGGTCAATCTTTTCCCATCAAACCTTGTATGTGACTGATAGGTCAATCTTTTTCATTCTAACCTTGTACGTGACTGATAGGTCAATCTTTTTCATTCAAACCTTGTACGTGACTGATAGGTCAATCTTTTTCATTCTAACCTTGTACGTGACTGATAGGTCAATCTTTTTCATTCTAACCTTGTACGTGACTTATAGGTCAATCTTTTTCATTCAAACCTTGTATGTGACTGATAGGTCAATCTTTTTCCATCACGCCTTGTACGTGACTGATAGGTCAATCTTTTCATTCAAACCTTGTACATGACTGATAGGTCAATCTTTTTCATTCAAACCTTGTACGTGATCAGTAGGTTAATCTTTTTCATTCAAACCTTGTACGTGACTGATATGTCAATCTTGTTCATTCAAACCTTGTACGTGACTGATAGGTCAATCTTTTTCATTCAAACCTTGTACGTGATCAGTAGGTTAATCTTTTTCATTCAAACCTTGTACGTGACTGATATGTCAATCTTGTTCATTCAAACCTTGTATGTGACTGATAGGTCAATCTTTTCATTCAAACCTTGTACATGACTGATAGGTCAATCTTTTTCATTCAAACCTTGTACATGACTGATAGGTCAATCTTGTTCATTCAAACCTTGTACGTGACTGATATGTCAATCTTTTTCATTCTAACCTTGTACATGACTGATAGGTCAATCTTTTTCATTCAAACCTTGTACGTGACTGATAAGTCAATGTTCATTCAAACCTTGTACGTGACTGATAGGTCAATGTTCATTCAAACCTTGTACGTGATCAGTAGGTTAATCTTTTTCATTCAAACCTTGTACATGACTGATAGGTCAATCTTTTTCATTCAAACCTTGTACATGACTGATAGGTCAATCTTTTTCATTCAAACCTTGTATATGATTGACTACTGGTATTAACAATTTTTGTGTGTCTGTCTAGTAAATCTATTATCAGGTGATCAATCTTTTTATTTACAAGATTTGCAGGCCGTACTTTTATTTCCATATGGGATGCATTTATATCTGTATTTTAATAAAGTATGTTAACTTACATTTAACTGATCACTGATAGCTTATTTAATATTAAATATTTTGAAATGTTTCTTTAGATCCTGTATGTGATCTACATGATTCTAGCCACCATTGTTTTAGTTCTACTT
>MUZC01004820.1:236534-248085 GCA_002072015.1 Radix auricularia | reverse complement strand
GTGTGGATGGCTCAAGGGTTAATACAGACTTTAAACATCACTGTGTGGATGGCTTATAGGGTTAATACCGACTTTAAACACCACGGGTTGGTTTAGGACAGTCTAGATTGTGACAAATAATTGGCTTTCAATGTAACTAGCCATCAGCCGCTTTTAACATAACAGTTGTTACTACACATCACAGGCGTCTGGGTTGTTGTTACGTCTGTTACAATAACACCAGCAAACGTCAGACACTTGAAGTCCTGGGGGAACTGATGTTGTCATAGTCAGGAATTTATCACTTGAACTCAAGACAAAATCTGACTGTGCTGTGACAAAGTCTGACTGTGCTGTGACAAAGTCTGACTGTGCTGTGACAAAGTCTGACTGTGTTGTGACAAAGTCTGACTGTGCTGTGACAAAGTCTGACTGTGCTGTGACAAAGTCTGACTGTGCTGTGACAAAGTCTGACTGTGTTGTGACAAGTCTGACTGTGCTGTGACAAAGTCTGACTGTGCTGTGACAAAGTCTGACTGTGCTGTGACAAGTCTGACTGTGCTGTGACAAGTCTGACTGTGCTGTGACAAAGTCTGACTGTGCTGTGACAAAGTCTGACTGTGCTGTGACAAAGTCTGACTGTGCTGGGACAAAGTCTGACTGTGCTGTGACAAAGTCTGACTGTGCTGTGACAAGTCTGACTGTGCTGTGACAAAGTCTGACTGTGCTGGGACAAAGTCTGACTGTGCTGTGACAAAGTCTGACTGTGCTGTGACAAAGTTCTCCCAATGGCAGTTTGCTTAAGGTGATCGATTTCAGCATTTAGGTTCAAGCAGTGCAGCAAGTCTAGTAGAAGCAGAGATCTATTTTAACTATACTTACTTTGAGGGCTTATCTTATGTTACAGGCAGTCCTCTATGCAGAAGATTACTGCGCCCTATGCTGATCCATGGTTTATGTCTAGTCTTGCAGCAACACCTTTCCACGTCTGAATTCCGAGAATTCGTATGTTTGTTCTTGTATACAGAATATTTGTTACTGTTAGTTATCCAAATGATCCCGAAACCCATTGGTAATAATAAGGTGTGATTTAAACTAAACAATCTGTACGCTGGTCACAAGTTACTTACATCAGCCATGGTCATCATAGCATTGACACCGTCCTCTGGTCCGTTGATCGGGAGGAAAGTCACTTTTTGTGTTAAATACCTGGGGTAGAGGACACGAATGTAAGAGCATTGACCTGAGATGACCACACTGCATGAAGGTCTGAGCGGAGGCCGCTTGGTTTTTTTTTTACCATGGTGCCTAGATGCCCGGTAGATGACATGTCAACTAGTTTGAATGTCATCCAGGATTTTAAGATACGATCTTTATGAGGGGGGGGGGAATTAACTGGTCAACAGGGTAGGTCTAATACAAGGGATCTCATTGGCTCTCTGGGGCAGTGCTGTCTGGGGTAGTGCTCTCTGGGGCAGTGCTGTCTGGGGTGGTGCTCTCTGGGGCAGTGCTATCTGGGGCAGTGATGTCAGAGGGTTTGGGAGGTTGGCTCTCATGGCTTTGCTCTTAGGTCCTTCAGGAGCAACTGCTCTCAGGGCTTTGAGGAGCAGTTATCTCAAGGCTTTCAGGAGCAGTGATAATGAGAACTGTAAAGGTATTTTTGGATGTCACTAGGTATTTTTGTTTTTAAAAATCGTATACTTAAATAATCGTGAATTCCTAGCATAGGAAAGAAGCTCATTGTTTGTATGTTGTAAAATAAAAATAAAAAGAACGGCAAAGTACAAATAAGTTATGTTCTAATCCATTACGTATTTCTGATGACACAAATATTTCCCCACAGAGCAAGTTTGTTTAATGCCCTATCTGTATTCCTCTTGTCTCCTAGAAAGTTGGACTATTTTTTACCCACCTAGAATGTTTTACAAATGTTAAAATATAATAATACTCAAGTCAAGTGTTTAATGATGTTGTATTTACCATTGTGTGCTTACATAGAATTAAGCATTATTTAATTATCATATATACTGCAGTACTATAAATATATAAATAAATAGATATATACTAGATTGTGCCGTGGCGCCTGCGGCGCCCACTTTTTTTAAGGGCGCCTACGGCGCCAAACTTTTTCAAAAGCATAACTAACTTGTCCTTTTTTGATAAATACGAAGTATTAAACTTTCTGAAATGTACGCAAAGTATAAATAATATAATAGTCCAAGCCACTCACTGGATGTGGAACGATGTACAACAGTCTATAGCAGTGTAAAAATCGTGTGGTGATTAGCGCTGTAGAAATATTTAATATGATGACGTCATTGTTTGGTGTGCATCTGTGCGCAAAATACAACCCCTATTATTAAATACTTTGCGTACATTTCAGAAAGTTTAATATTTCGTATTTATCAAAAAAGGACAAGTTAGTTGGGCTTTTGAAAAAGGTTGGCGCCGTAGGCGCCCTAAAAAAAGTGGGCGCCGCAGGCGCCACGGCGCCCCGGCACAATCTAGTNACTAGATTGTGCCGGGGCGCCGTGGCGCCTGCGGCGCCCACTTTTTTTAGGGCGCCTACGGCGCCAACCTTTTTCAAAAGCCCAACTAACTTGTCCTTTTTTGATAAATACGAAATATTAAACTTTCTGAAATGTACGCAAAGTATTTAATAATAGGGGTTGTATTTTGCGCACCAATGCACACCAAACAATGACATCATCATATTAAATATTTTTACAGCGCTAATCACCACACGATTTTTCAACTAACTGCTGTAGACTGTCGTACATCGTTCCTCAGCGTTCCACATCCAGTGAGTGAGTGAGTGAGTGACCTGGGCTTTTATATTATTTATAGTTTGTTCTTAGGAAGACTGTTTCACAACAATGTACTCATCTATAATGTTGTACAACAATGTAGAAATCTAGAATGCAGACCGCACCTAGACTGTTGTACTGACCTCCTAGACTGTTGTACTGATCTAGACTGTTGTACTGACCTAGACTGTTGTACTGACCTAGACTGTTGTACTGACCTCCTAGACTGTTGTACTGACCTAGACTGTTGTACTGACCTAGACTGTTGTACTGACCTAGACTGTTGTACTGACCTAGACTGCTGTACTGACCTAGACTGCTGTACTGACCTAGACTATTGTACTGACCTAGATTATTGTACTGACTTAGACTGTTGTACTGACTTAGACTGTTGTACTGACTTAGACTGTTGCACTGACTTAGACTGTTGTACTGACCTAGACTGTTGTACTGACCTAGACTGTTGTACTGACCTAGACTGTTGTACTGACCTAGACTGCTGTACTGACCTAGACTGCTGTACTGACCTAGACTATTGTACTGACCTAGATTATTGTACTGACTTAGACTGTTGTACTGACTTAGACTGTTGCACTGACCTAGACTGTTGTACTGACCTAGACTGTTGTACTGACCTAGACTGTTGTACTGACCTAGACTGTTGTACTGACCTAGACTGTTGTTCTTGCCTAGACTGTTGTACTGACCTACACTGTTGTACTGACTTAGACTGTTGTACTGACCTCCTAGACTGTTGTACTGACCTAGACTGTTGTACTGATCTAGACTGCTGTACTGACCTGGATGGTTGTACTGACATAGACTGTTGTACTGACCTAGACTGTTGTACTGACCTAGACTGTTGTACTGACCTAGAGTGACCTAGACTGTTGTTCGGACCTAGACTGTTGTACTGACCTAGACTGTTGTACTGAGCTAGACTGTTGTACTGAGCTAGACTGTTGTACTGAGCTAGACTGTTGTACTGAGCTAGACTGTTGTACTGACCTAGACTGTTGTACTGACCTAGACTGTTGTACTGACCTAGACTGACCTAGACTGTTGTACTGACCTAGACTGTTGTACTGACCTAGACTGTTGTACAGACCTAGACTGTTGTACTGACCTAGACTGTTGTACTGACCTAGACTGTTGTACTGACCTAGACTGTTGTACTGACCTAGACTGTTGTACTGACCTAGACTGACCTAGACTGTTGTTCTGACCTAGACTGTTGTACTGACCTAGACTGTTGTACTGACCTAGACTGTTGTACTGACCTAGACTGTTGTACTGACCTAGACTGACCTATACTGTTGTTCTGACCTAGACTGTTGTACTGACCTAGACTGTTGTACTGACCTAGACTGTTGTACTGACCTAGACTGTTGTACTGACCTAGACTGTAGCTTAGAGAGTGCCATGAATTCAGCTGATGTAAACAACGGGGCTTGCACTAACACACAACAAAGCCCATGAAGACTGATGAACTTGTCAAGCCTATGATAGGTAGCAAACAATCTTTGTTAAAAGTCTTTATATTAAAGCTGCACTGTAAAGAAGAAAACAATAATTTTATCAAATACGCAGATTGCATTACCCAAAGTCGTGCTGAGTACTAGTGGACACAACACGGACTTGGTCCAACACGGACCTGGTCCAGCCACGGACCTGGCCCGGTTCGGCCGCGGACCTGGTCCAGCCACGGGACCTGGACCAACACGGGCCTGGTCCAACACGGACCTGGCCCATCACGGACTTGGACCGTAGGCTAAAGATTTGAATTTAATGAAAGTGAAATTATTTTATTGTTACATTTTTGAAAATACTTTCTAAATCGACTTTATTTGTGTAATGTGTTAAATGAATTTTAAAGATTTCCTTATTGTATAATAAAAATAAATGGTGTTATTTTCGGGATATGAAGTAGACGAGCCTGACATACGCTGGGTGTTGCTATGATGCTATCAAGGGCAGCACTCATTGGATGGGAGGCGCATGGGCCTAGAATTCTCTTAGCAACCTTTGGGACAAAGAAACATAGCATGTCACCCAATGCTACGCACCAACCAATGTAAGCGATGAAGGAGACAAAGAAGAATTGTATAATAATGATCAGTGGGTGCCCTTCATGGACGAGAAGGCTAAAAAAACAATAGTACAAATAAGCCTAGTTTTTTTTATTGCACTAACAAGGTGAAAAAAAATATTACGATGCTACATCTGAAGTCTAAAAAAAAACAACAAAAAACCCAAACAAACCCCGAAGCAATAAACTGATCCCACTATTGGTACGGCGTCAGGTTTCGAATCCTTACGTTTCCAGAACTTCAAAGTTCATCAGTACTGTAACAACCACAGAGATACCAGTATTTTTACCAGTTCGTCCTTTTTTTGATGAATTTGACATTTGGTTAGAATAATTTTTGTCCATCAAGATCAACTCAAGGGGAATTAAGGCATTCAGTCTTTCACTTGATTTGTGAAAATTACAAAGCTAAAGTTTCTAGCTATAATGTTTGCTACTGGAAATGAAGCTAAACGTTAAAAAAGGCAACAAAAAACGAATAGTCTGGCCAGGACTAATAGACAACAAACTGCTGTAAGGCCCAGACCAAAAGACCTCAATAAAAAATACTTTGAAATTTAGGAATAAAGAGCTACCAGAACTAACAAAGCTTAAGAACCACTATCCATTCGTAACTTGGATCCCAGAAAGCTACCATCCCTTTAGAATTAGCAAATCTAAAAAGATACCATCCTTTCAGATCTAGCAAAACTAAAGAGCTACCATCCTCTCCAATCTAACAAATCTAAAGAGCTACCATCCTCTCAGTTCTAGCAAATCTAAAGAGCTACCATCCTTTCAGATCTATCAAATCTAAAGAGCTACCATCCTCTCCAATCTAACAAATCTAAAGAGTTACCATCCTCTCAGATCTAGGAAATCTAAAGAGCTACCATCCTTTCAGATCTAGCAAATCTAAAGAGCTACCATCCTTTCAGATCTAGCAAATCTAAAGAGCTACCATCCTCTCAAATCTAAAGAGCTACCATCCTTTCAGATCTAGCAAATCTAAAGAGCTACCATCCTCTCAAATCTAAAGAGCTACCATCCTCTCAAATCTAAAGAGCTACCATACTTTCAGAACTACCAAAACTAAAGAGCTACTCAACCTTTCAGATCAAGCAAACCTAAAGAGCTACCATTTTTTCAGAACTAGCAAACCTAAAGAGCAACCATCCTTTCAGAACTAGCAAACCTAAAGAGCAACCATCCTTTCAGAACCAGCAAACCTAAAGAGCTATCATACTTTCAGAATTACCAAAACTAAAGAGCTACCCAACCTTTCAGATCTAGCAAACCTAAGGTGCTACCATCCTTTAAAAAACTAGTAAACCTAAAGAGCTACCATCCTTTCAGAACAGGACTATACAGGACTTGGATCTATCAGAAAATATTTTTTAAAATACAGTATGCTACGACTTTTCCCTTTCCACTCCAACACCCATTGACCCAATTACTGTAGATTCCTTTGGGCAGTTTTCATCATTCAATCGTGCCATCCTTTAATTTACACAGGCGTAATTATAATTAAATAGGGAAATCTCATTGCTAATTATTTTGTATTGTTCTGTCCTTAAAGCAGAGCCACAAGGAGGATATTATTTAAATGCTATCATACAAATTAGAAACAGACAAGTCTTGTAAACACAGAGCAAGCACTCAAAGAAACATAAAGAAGAACTCTGGTAGAAACACAGATCAATAAGAGATATATAAGATAAGAGTACATAAAAAATAAAATGAACTGTGGGATTTATATAACAGCAGCTGCAATATGAACACACACTACTGGGAGAAAATGCAAACCTATTGTTAGAGTTAGAGATAACATACTAAAGGAAAAAAAAAGTAAAAACTTAATTTCAAGAAAAATATTCACGTAGGGATAAACCATGTGACAGATTTATAGGAAAAGCTGATCCACTGCAGAAAATTGTGTCGATGAAGGAACACTTATGAATAGGGGGTTATAAAATACATTTTTATGAACTATATGTAATATTAAAAGTTAAAAAGTCAGAAAGAAATAAAAGTATTGATAAGATGATGTCCAGAACTGAAATTATTTTACCGTAGATGAGATGGTCAAGAAAAGTATATTTATGTACCGAAAGCTCAAGATCATGTGTTTGTTTATCGATGAAGGTTGAAATATAAACCTTAAGTTTTCGATAAGTAAATTCACTGAAAAAAAGTCTTATATGTATATGATAGATAACTTTATTGTGAAAAAAATGGTAAGTTATTGGTAAGAATTAAGCCTACTTAATAGAAGTGGGAAATTTTACTTTTGTGGATTTCAAATTTTATTTGTTAATCCTTTTCAGTATTATTATGTTTTACCTTGTAAATAATGAGGTTAACATCTTACCTTGCTGTAACTTCCTTCTGTCCCAACTCCTCATTGTCATTAGCAACACAATTGAAGAGCTCATCTAATACAGTTTTTGACAGTTCTAAAATCAGAAAAGCCATTTTTGCTCGAGGGAAGACAATTGTACCTTCTACAACATTGCAGGTTGCTGTGGAATAAATGAAAGAAATATATTAAAAATTTCAAACTTTATTTATGTTTCTGTAAACCATCATCAAATTAAGATTGAGAGTAAATTAAATCTGTACCATCATTAAAAAATGACATTCTAGTGATAGTTAAAATGATTTTTAACATTTAAAAAGATTTTTTTCCAACATACAGTCAGACATACAACTCTAAAGGTAAGTGTTGAGTTTTTTTTTTTTTTAAAAACTAACATTTTAATATGTGAGTAATTTAGTCTAGTGACAATTTCATTTTTTTTTTACACTTAACTGTTTTGATTATTCAAATAATATAATATAAAAAAAATAATTTTGCATGGTTAGTGAATTATGTGCTCTAAATGGAAGTAAATGGAACCTGTCGGACAAAAAAAAAAGACTATCAACAACACTGTATTGATCATTTTAAGCCTCTTATCTTATTATAATACCATCAATTATTATTAATTTATAACATTTTATGTCCGTTCTTAAAATAAATAGGACGCAATAATTTTCTTTATAGAAGGAGCGTCTGTAACAGAAAAGATTTTAACAAATCAGATTATGTTTATGCAATTTTTTGGTACTTAAACTTTAACTTAGTTACTTAGTATGATCGCAAGCTTTTCGATTTTTATTATGACAAAAACTTATATTTATATTTTAAAATAATAAATTATTTATTTTAATCGTTCAAAATGAACTACGCGAAATAAAATAAATTACTTCTGATTTTGATCTGCTTCTGTTTGAGTAGATTTACAACGGGTGTATTAATAAAGTCATTGTGTACAATTGCAGGCCAAGTTGCGCAATCGACCGTTTCTGATTGTTTAGACGCCATTTCAAAATTCAAAGAAAAAAACAAACACCAAAAGTCAACTCTAATTACCGCATAAAATGATAACATCAAGTTACATTTTCTTGTGATAATTTAAAAAAAAAATACTTCTTTATTTTTTAGGGATATTATGTGCTGTGACTGTATCGTTAATAATGAGTGGTTGCTAAAACCATTGAAATTTGATTAGAAAAACATTAACATTATGTAATTTTAGTTACTGTATAAAGGTACATTTAGTTTTATTAATGAAAAGTTAAAACATTAACTTAATTATAATTTAAAGAAACAGACAACTTTAAAACTCTTAAGCTGTATTAATCTTTGTTCGCTAGTAAAATTATCATCTTAAACGAAACATTGATTAAATATACGAATCGTGAAATCAAGTAAATCACGCATTTTAAAACGGCCTTCCATTTAAAAAAAAACTAATTGACTATTTGATAGCACATTTCCCGGCCAGATCATCACAGACGCCAAAATCCTAGATTCGTCCCTTAAAATTAGGACAAAAAGTTAATACGTTCTTTTGTAGTTTGTTTTACAACCTCCACAATATCTATGCCTGGCCCAGGAATTAATCAAAATTTTACCAAACGAATTCTTATTTATTTGGGAGTATTAACTACATTGATATATAATTTGCTTGATCATAAAAAAAAAAAAAAAAAAAAAGGTTTACAATGTACATTGCATTTTTGTTGTGCGTAAATTTAAATTGTTATAATTATAATTTATGTATTATTTAAAATAAATATTTTTTATTTATTTATAAAAACTGACTAGTAGGAATGTATAAAGTATAATTTAGGTACATTAATTTCAATGTTTATCAAATCGCGTACACTGTGCACAATGAATTTAATTCGTTGGTTTTGTTACGCCATGCTAGTATGAACTAAAATTGTATGTTCTGCTACTCTAATAGATGGGTTGGCAATGAAACTACCTCTGTTGATATCCTTGCGATAAAAGACACCAAAATGATTTTGAAAGCAGAAATGGGAACCTGGAAGATCTAGCCGTTGGCTAACACCAGTAAATATCTAATCGGCTGAACTAATTTCCCTTTAGCGACCCGAAATCTCGAGCTGGCGCGTCGATTTGATACGTGACCTCCGACCTCAGTCACAAATGACCACTGATTGGTGGAGAGCGCGCATTGATTTTCACTTTCCATTTTCAGAGAAGAAACGCTTCGGTGCGCATGCGTCAGCCGGGCTAATGCTGTTTTCCAAGCCGTATGAGAAAACAATTTTCGTAGAGCTGAAGTGAGTTAACATTGGTGGTGTGACTGGTTGAATTGAGTTAACATTGGTGGAGTGACTGGTTGAAGTGATTTAACATTGGTGGAGTGACTGGTTGTAGTGAGTTAACATTGGAGGAGTGACTGCTTGTAGGGAGTTAACATTGGTGGAGTGACTGGTTGTAGGCAGTTAACATTGGTGGAGTGACTGGTTGAAGTGAGTTAACATTGGTGGAGTGACTGGTTGATGTGAGTTAACATTGGTGGAGTGACTGGTTGATGTGAGTTAACATTAGTGGAGTGACTGGTTGAAGTGAGTTAACATTGGTGAAGTGACTGGTTGTAGGCAGTTAACATTGGTGGAGTGACTGGTTGTAGGCAGTTAACATTGGTGGAGTGACTGGTTGATGTGAGTAAACATTGGTGGAGTGACTGGTTGAAGTGAGTTAACATTGGTGAAGTGACTGGTTGTAGGCAGTTAACATTGGTGGAGTGACTGGTTGATGTGAGTTAACATTGGTGGAGTGACTGGTTGTAGGGAGTTAACATTTGTGGAGTGACTGGTTGTAGGGAGTTAAAATTGGTGGAGTGACTGGTTGTAGGCAGTTAACATTGGTGAAGTGACTGGTTGATGTGAGTTAACATTGGTGGAGTGACTGCTTGTAGGGAGTTAACATTGGTGGAGTGACTGGTTGATGTGAGTTAACATTGGTGGAGTGACTGGTTGTAGGGAGTTAACATTGGTGGAGTGACTGGTTGTAGGGAGTTAACATTGGTGGAGTGACTGGTTGAAGTGAGTTAACATTGGTGGATTGACTGGTTGAAGTGAGTTAACATTGGTGGAGTGACTGGTTAAAGTGAGTTAACATTGGTGGAGTGACTGGTTGATGTGAGTTAACATTGGTGGAGTGACTGGTTGTAGGGAGTTAACATTGGTGAAGTGACTGGTTGTAGGGAGTTAACATTGGTGGAGTGACTTGTTGTAGGGAGTTAACATTGTTGGAGTGACTGGTTGATGTGAGTTAACATTGGTGGAGTGTCTGGTTGTAGGGAGTTAACATTGGTGGAGTGACTGGTTGAAGTGAGTTAACATTGGTGGAGTGACTGGTTGAAGTGAGTTAACATTGGTGGAGTGACTGGTTGTGGGCAGTTAACATTGGTGGAGTGACTGGTTGAAGTGAGTTAACATTGGTGGAGTGACTGGTTGTAGGGAGTTAACATTGGTGAAGTGACTGGTTGTGGGCAGTTAACATTGGTGGAGTGACTGTTTGTAGGCAGTTAACATTGGTGGAGTGACTGGTTGTGGGCAGTTAACATTGGTGGAGTGACTGGTTCAATTGAGTTAACATTGGTGAAGTGACTGGTTGTAGGGAGTTAACATTGGTGGAGTGACTGGTTGTAGGGAGTTAACATTGGTGGAGTGACTGGTTGTGGGCAGTTAACATTGGTGAAGTGACTGGATGTAGGCAGTTAACATTGGTGGAGTGACTGGTTGAAGTGAGTTAACATTGGTGAAGTGACTGGATGTAGGCAGTTAACATTGGTGGAGTGACTGGTTGTGGGGAGTTAACATTGGTGGAGTGACTGGTTGTAGGCAGTTAACATTGGTGGAGTGACTGGTTGTAGGCAGTTAACATTGGTGGAGTGACTGGTTGTAGGCAGTTAACATTGGTGAAGAGTTGAGTGAATAGCCAAACAAATGAGTAGAGTGTAGTAAAGACGTCGTAAGTGGACGGTCATGATGATCTAAAGTGGAGAGAGAAGTTGTTCTCCTCGCTAAATAATGATGTACCGACAACTACAACTTACGGTCACTGCACCTTACGCAATCAGCCGTTATGTTAAAATTAAATTAAAAGCTTAAGACTTTTTAGAGGTATATTCACAAGTCTGTAAATTCAAAATGATCCGTTGACGATATGGTTTTATCTATTAAAATAACTGAGACAAAACTGTAAAGCCAAAATGATCTGTTGACGATATGGTTTTATCTATTAAAGTAACTGAGACTAAACTGTAAAGTCAAAATGATCTGTTAACGATATGGTTTTATCTATTAAAGTAACTGAGACAAAACTGTAAAG
>MUZC01004820.1:148903-207626 GCA_002072015.1 Radix auricularia | reverse complement strand
GTGCCATTCTGTACCCCGTGCCATTCTGTACCCCGTGCCATTCGGTACCCCGTGCCATTCTGTACCCCATGCCATTCTGTACCCCGTGCCATTCTGTACCTCGTGCCATTCTGTACCCTGTGCCATTCTGTACCCCGTGCCATTCTGTACTGTGCCATTCTGTACTCCGTGCCATTCCGTACCCCCGTGCCATTCTGTACTGTGCCATTCTGTACCCTGTGCCATTCTGTACACCGCCACATTCTGTGCCCCGTGCCATTTTGTACCCCGTTCCATTCTGTACCCCGTGCCATTCTGCACTGTGCCATTCTGTACCCCGTGCCATTCTGTACTGTGCCATTCTGTACCCTGTGCCATTCTGTACCCCGTCCCATTCTGCACTGTGCCATTCTGTACCCTGTGCCATTCTGTACCCCGTGCCATTCTGTACCCCATGCCATTCTTTACCCCGTCCCATTCTGCACTGTGCCATTCTGTATCCTGTGCCATTCTGTACCCCGTCGCATTCTGCACTGTGCCATTCTGTACCCCGTGCCATTCTGTACCCCGTGCCATTCTGTACCCCTTGCCATTCTGTACCCCGTCCCGTTCTGCACTGTGCCATTCTGTACCCCGTGCCATTCTTTACCCCGTCCCATTCTCCTATGTGCCATTCTGTACCCCGTGCCATTCTGCACTGTGCCATTCTGTACCCCGTGCCATTCTGCACTGTGCCATTCTGTACCCTGTGCCATTCTGTACCCCGTCCCATTCTGTACCCCGTCCCATTCTGCACCCCGTCCCATTCTGTACTCCGTCCCATTCTGTACCCCGTCCCATTCTGTACTGTGCCATTCTGTACCACGTGCCATTCTGTACCCCGTGCCATTCCGTACCCCGTCCCATTCTGTACCCCGTCCCATTCTGTACCCCGTCCCATTCTGCACTGTGCCATTCTGTACCCCGTCCCATTCTGCACTGTGCCATTCTGTACCCCGTGCCATTCTGTACCCCGTCCCATTCTGTACTCCGGGCAGCTCTGTAACCCATGCAATTCTTTACTCCGTGCCATTCTTTACCCCATGCAATTCTGTACCCCGTGCCATTCTGTACCCCGTCCCATTCTGCACTGTGCCATTCTGTACCCCTTGCCAAACTGTACCCCGTCCCATTCTGCACTGTGCCATTCTGTACCCCGTGCCATTCTGTACCCCGTGCCATTCTGCACTGTGTCATTCTGTACCCCGTGCAATTCTGTACCCCGTGCCATTCTGTACCCCGTGCGATTCTGTACCCCGTCCCATTCTGCACTGTGCCATTCTGTACCCCGTGCCATTCTGTCCCCGTGCCATTCTGTACCCCGTGCCATTCTGTACCCTGTGCCATTCTGTACCCCGTGCCATTCTGTACCCCTTGCCATTCTGTACCCTTTGCCATTCTGTACCCCGTGCCATTCTGTACCCTGTGCCATTCTGTACCCCATGCCATTCTGTACCCTGTGCCATTCTGTACCCCGTGCCATTCTGTACCCCGTCCCATTCTGCACTGTGCCATTCTGTACCCCGTGCCATTCTTTACCCCGTCCCATTCTGTACTGTGCCATTCTGTACCCCGTGCCATTCTGTACCCCTTGCCATTCTGTACCCCGTGCCATTCTGTACCCCTTGCCATTCTGTACCCCATGCTATTCTGTACCCCTTGCCATTCTGTACCCCTTGCCATTCTGTACCCCGTGCCATTCTGTACCCCGTGCCATTCTGTACCCCATGCCATTATGTACCCCATGCCATTCTGTACCCCGTCCCATTCTGCACTGTGCCTGTCTGTACCCCTTGCCGATCTGTACACCGTGCCATTCTGTACCCCATGCCATTCTGTACCCCATAAAATTCTGGGCCCCATCCCATTCTGTACCCCGTGCCATTCTGTACCTTGTGCCATTCTGTACCCCGTGCCATTCTGTACCCTGTGCCATTCTGTACCCCATGCCATTCTGTACCCCATCCAATTCTGTACCCCATCCCATTCTGTACCCTGTGCCATTTTCTACCCCATGCCATTATGTACCCCATCCAATTCTGTACCCCATGCCATTCTGTACCCTGTGCCATTCTGTACTCCGTGCCATTCTGTACTCCATGCCATTCTGTACCCCGTGCCATTCTGTACCCCGTGCCATTCTGTACTGTGCCATTCTGTACCTTGTGCCATTCTGTACCCCGTGCCAATCTGTACCCCGTGCCATTCTGTACCCCGTCCCATTCTGTACCCCTTGCCATTCTGTACCCCGTGCCATTCCTTACCCCGTCCCATTCTGCACTGTGCCATTCTGTACCCCTTGCTATTCTGTACCCCGTCCCATTCTGCACTGTGCCATTCTGTACCCCGTGCCATTCTGTACCCCTAGCCATTCTGCACTGTGCCATTCTGTACCCCGTGCCATTCTGTACCCCGTGCCATTCTGTACCCCGTGCCATTCTGTACCCCGTCCAATTCTGCACTGTGCCATTCTGTACCCCGTGCCATTCTGTACCCCGTGCCATTCTGTACCCCGTGCCATTCTGTACTGTGCAATTCTGTACCACGTGCCATTCTGTACTCCGTACCATTCTGTACCCCGTCCCATTCTGCACTGTGCCATTCTGTACCCCGTGCCATTCTGTACCCGTGCCATTCTGTACCCGTGCCATTCTGTACCCCGTGCCATTCTGTACCCCGTCCCATTCTGCACTGTGCCATTCTGTACCCCGTGCAATTCTTTACCCCGTCCCATTCTGCACTGTGCCATTCTGTACCCCGTGCCATTCTTTACCCCGTCCCATTCTGTACTGTGCCATTCTGTACCCCGTGCCATTCTGTACCCCTTGCCATTCTGTACTCCGTGCCATTCTGTACCCCTTGCCATTCTGTACCCCTTGCCATTCTGTACCCCTTGCCATTCTGTACCCCGTGCCATTCTGTACCCCGTGCCATTCTGTACCCCATGCCATTATGTACCCCATGCCATTCTGTACCCCGTCCCATTCTGCACTGTGCCATTCTGTACCCCTTGCCGATCTGTACACCGTGCCATTCTGTACCCCATGCCATTCTGTACCAATTCAAATTGTGGGCCCCATCCCATTCTGTACCCCGTGCCATTCTGTACCCCGTGCCATTCTGTACCCTGTGCCATTCTGTACCCAATGCCATTATGTACCCCATTAAATTCTGTACCCCATCCCATTCTGTACCCTGTGCCATTCTGTACTCCGTGCCATTCTGTACTCCATGCCATTCTGTACCCGGTGTGATTCTGTACCACGTGCCATTCTGTACTGTGCCATTCTGTACCCCGTGCCATTCTGTACCCCGTGCCAATCTGTACCCCGTGCCATTCTGTACCCCGTCCCATTCTGTACCCCGTGCCATTCTGTACTGTGCCATTCTGTACTCCGTGCCATTCCGTACCCCCGTGCCATTCTGTACTGTGCCATTCTGTACCCTGTGCCATTCTGTACAACGCCACATTCTGTGCCCCGTGCCATTTTGTACCCCGTTCCATTCTGTACCCCGTGCCTTTCTGCACTGTGCCATTCTGTACCCCGTGCCATTCTGTACTGTGCCATTCTGTACCCTGTTCCATTCTGTACCCCGTCCCATTCTGCACTGTGCCATTCTGTACCCCGTGCCATTCTGTACTGTGCCATTCTGTACCACGTGCCATTCTACCATTCTGTACCCCGTCCCATTCTGCACTGTGCCATTCTGTACCCCGTGCCATTCTGTACCCCGTCCCATTCTGCACTGTGCCATATTGTACCCCGTGCCATTCTGTACCCCGTCGCATTCTGCACTGTGCCATTCTGTAACCCGTGCCATTCTGTACCCCGTGCCATTCTGTACCCATGCCATTCTGTACCCCTTGCCATTCTGTACCCCGTCCCATTCTGCACTGTGCCATTCTGTACCCCGTGCCATTCTTTACCCCGTCCTTCTGTACCCTGTGCCATTCTGTACCCCGTCTCATTCTGTACCCCGTCCCATTCTGCACCCCGTCCCATTCTGTACCCCGTCCCATTCTGTACCCCGTCCCATTCTGTACCCCGTCCCATTCTGCACTGTGCCATTCTGCACTGTCCCATTGTGTACCCCGTCCCATTCTGTACCCCGTCCCATTCTGTACCCCGTCCCATTCTGTACCCCGTCCCATTCTGCACTTTGCCATTCTGTACCCCGTGCCATTCTGCACTGTGCCATTCTGTACCCCGTGCCATTCTATACTGTGCCATTCTGTACCATGTGCCATTCTGTACCCCGTCCCATTCTGCACTGTGCCATTCTGTACCCCGTGCCATTCTGTACTGTGCCATTCTGTACCACGTGCCATTCTGTACCCCGTCCCATTCTGCACTGTGCCATTCTGTACCCCGTGCCATTCTTTACCCCGTCCCATTCTGCACTGTGCCATTCTGTACCCCTTGCCATACTGTACCCTGTCCCATTCTGCACTGTGCCATTCTGTACCCCGTGCCATTCTGTACCCCGTGCCATTCTGCACTGTGCCATTCTGTACCCCGTGCCATTCTGTACCCCGTACCATTCTGTACCCCGTGCCATTCTGTACCCCGTCCCATTCTGCACTGTGCCATTCTGTACCCCGTGCCATTCTGTCCCCGTGCCATTCTGTACCCCGTGCCATTCTGTACCCTGTGCCATTCTGTACCCGTGCCATTCTGTACACCGCCACATTCTGTGCCCCGTGCCATTTTGTACCCCGTTCCATTCTGTACCCCGTGCCATTCTGCACCCCGTGCCTTTCTGTACCCCATCCAATTCTGTACCCCGTGCCATTCTGTACCTTGTGCCATTCTGTATCCTGTGCCATTCTGTACCCTGTGCCATTCTGTACCCAATGCCATTATGTACCCCATTAAATGCTGTACCCCATCCCATTCTGTACCCTGTGCCATTCTGTACCCCGTGCCATTCTGTACCCCGTGCCATTCTGTACCCCATCCCATTCTGTACCCTTTGCCATTCTGTACCCCGTGCCATTCTGTACCCCGTGCCATTCTGTACCCCGTGCCATTCTGTACCCCGTGCCAATCTGTACCCCGTGCCATTCTGTACCCCGTGCCATTCTGTACCCCATGCCATTCTGTACCCTGTGCCATTCTGTACCCCGTGCCATTCTGTACCCCGTGCCAATCTGTACCCCGTCCCATTCTGTACTCCGGGCAGCTCTGTAACCCATGCAATTCTTTACTCCGTGCCATTCTTTACCCCATGCAATTCTGTACTCCGTGCCATTCTGTACCCCGTGTCATTCTGTACCCCGTCCCATTCTGTACTCCGGGCAGCTCTGTACCCCATGCAATTCTGTACTCCGTGCCATTCTGTACCCCATGCAATTCTGTACTCCGTGCCATTCTGTACCCTGTCCCATTCTGTACCCCGTCCCATTCTGTACCCCGTGCCATTCTGTACCCCGTGCCAATCTGTACCCCGTGCCATTCTGTACCCCATCCCATTCTGTACCCCGTGCCATTCTGTACTCCATGCCATTCTGTACCCTGTCCTATTCTGTACCCCGTGCCATTCTGTACCCCGTCCCATTCTGTACCCAGTGCCATTCTTTACCCTGTGCCATTCTGTACCCTGTGTCACCTGGCACCCTGTGCTATTCTGTACTCCGTGCCATTCTGTACTTTGCCATTCTGAACCCCGTCCCATTCTGTACCCCGTGCCATTCGGCACGTGTTCAAAACAGCGACTGTCAAAACAGTGACCCTCAAAACAGCGACTTCAAAACAGCGACTGTGTCAAAACAGCGACCGTCATAATAGCGACTTTAAAACAGCGACTGTATCACAACAGCGACTGTATCAAAACAGCGACTGTATCAAAACAGCGACTTCACCACAAAGCTATTCTGGTCCAACCGTAAACCAAACACAGTGGTTCTAACCTTTTTTGACAAATTAACCCCTTTTCATTGTTTAATCTGTTGTTTGAAAATGACTAATATATGCAGTTAGTTTAGTTTTCTCTCGCTAGCTAGCAGTTAGTGAAATGATGACGTGTGTATGTGGCTTGGTACTTAAGATTTAGTAAATCATCAACAGCCTGTTGTTTGCTTGCATGCATATATACCCGGTATCCTTGTCAACGTCCAGCTAAGCACACCCGATCCGATGTAATCGGACAATAAAAACGTCACGTGGTCAGATAAAGGTACGTAGATTCACTCTGCCCCCAGTCATTTCTTGTGTAGACCTAACTAGCATAAAAACTGAATTGTAATAAGATGTACAAAGTTGTCAGTATATAAAGTTAATACATTAAATAGTTACTAACACCACATATCGGACAATATCGTTCAAGCCGCTGGGCCGTATGACCTGACATTGTGTATGCACTCTTTAAAACATCAACATTTATTTATACACACCTCCAGTTGATTGTATTTAATTTTATGCTGCCCCTTCTCTACAAAAACCCTGCATTATCACAAGCAAAAGAAAAAAGTCGCTGTTTTGATACAGTCGCTATTTTGATACAGTCGCTGTTTTGATGCAGTCGCTATTTTGACGGTCGCTGTTTTGACCGTCGCTGTTTTGACACAGTCGCTGTTTTTTAATTCGCTGTTTTGACGGTCGCTGTTTTGACAGTCGCTGTTTTGCCCGGATGCGGTGCCATTCTGTACCCCGTGCCATTCTGTACCCCGTGCCATTCTGTACCCCGTGCCATTCTGTACCCCGTGCCATTCTGTACCCCGTCCCATTCTGCACTGTGCCATTCTGCACTGTCCCATTCTGTACCCCGTCCCATTCTGTACCCCGTCCCATTCTGTACCCCGTCCCATTCTGTACCCCGTCCCATTCTGTACCCCGTGTCACCTGGCAACATGTGTCACCTGGCAAGGGAAGCAATCCATAATATACACACGATAACACCAGGGGAAGTAAGCCACACCAACAAACAATAACATCAAGGAAAGTGAGTCGTACCGGTGCACACAATAAAACAAGGAGGACGCAATAACTACACACAATTACATCGGAGAAGCCAAGGAAAAGTTTATTACATTCTCTCTCTCTCTCTCCCTCTGTCTCTCTCTCCCACTGTCTCTCTCTCTATCTTTCTTTTTCTCTCTCTCTCTATCTCTCTCTCTCTCTCTCTCTCTCTCTCTCTCTCTCTCTCTCTCTCTCTCTCTCTCTCTCTCTCTCTCTCTCTCACACACACACACATACACATTCAAAAACTCTAAGGGAAGTAAGTCATACCAACAATCATGGCAAGGGAATTAATCCACACATACACGCACACAATAAGACCAAACGAGGCTCGTTTCGCTTTAGTCATGACGATGCAGTTTTATTTTGAAAAAGTTATTGAGTACAACAGAGAAATGTTATAATAATTATTCATCAAGTCATCCATTCAACAGCTCAAGTTATAAATGAAAATAATTCAATGAGCCGTGCTTGGTTCATCATAGCACTAACCACTGACTCACTTAGACTGTGCTTATGGCATCAAAACATAGAACCACTGAGAGTAATACAATGCAAAAGAAATAATTTATTATGAACTTTGCTGTCGGGCGACAAAAAATGGCAAAAAAAAAAAAAGGCAAAAAACGAGTTATGGCCTCAGATTTGTATGTACAAAAAAATTAGCAAAACACAATGATATTATGGGATATATTCGTAACAGTTATGAAGGTCTACTTTGAATGCAAACTCGAATACCATATGAGTATAAGCTATAGCTGATTTATATATATTTATAGATATATATATATATATAAATATCAATATATAAAATAATAAAGCCTAGTTCGATAATAGTGACATTGTTACACGAATAAACACGGGTCTTGCTAGTAATGACGTCATGTAGGCAAGACGAACCCCCGGGGGATCATGGGTAAGAAGAATTCAACACTAGATTTTATTGGATCTATGTACACAAACTAACACTCGCTCGACTAGAAAAGTATGTACACTGCTAGCGTCTGGTCGAGCTAAACAGGCATTATGTACACTTCTATCGCTAACTCTACTAGAGTAACATGTATGTACATTTCTAGCATATTCGAATGGAGCGTGACATATGTACACAATTAGCATGGGGTTAGTACACTGGCCAAAACAGAATCAAACCAAGTGGCACGTATTTACACTGTCAGATGTGATCAAATGGGCAGCAACTAAACATCTTTGTGTTTGTGTCATCAGTTTTAAAGGATAATATCAATAGTGTTATGGATAATGTCATCAGTCTTATGGATAACTTAATGAGGCTTATGGATAACGTAATCAGTTTTATTGATATTTTTAAAATCAGTTTTATGGATAGGATCCTTGCTAGTACCAAGAACCCATAAATGTTTACTAAGTAATAACACAGGTAAAAAAAACGTCATTTATTGGATAAATTTCATCAATCACTCACTAATACCAATCACTCACTTCCACCATTCACTCACTAATACCAATCACTCACTTCCACCATTCACTCACTAATACCAATTACTCACTTCCACCATTCACTCACTAATACCGATCGCTCACATCTACCATTCACTCAATTCTACACTACCAATCATCAACACCAATCATTCACTACATCTAGTCTTCCGCTGTAAATATTAATAACTTAAATCAAGCACGCACATATAGATCTACAAATCTGTCACAACCAACAAAAATATTCGTGTTTCATATCAGCTCTCAGACTTAATACGTTTAGAAGGGTTATTTATGGCGTATACTACATTAAATATTCAAAATTATTTACTTTAAAAATCAGAACCATTTTTTTTTTTATTCCTTGGGTTAGGGTTAGGGCTATGGTTAGAACTACAAATGAATTTAGGAAATACTCTGACTTTAACCAGACTAACTGCCGTAATATCAGACAGGGGATGATTAAGTCTGTTATCGGTTTTAAGGAAATTTTCTCAGCGGCGGAGACAGGTTGGAGAGGGGTATCTGGAAGAGTGACTCCCCGTAGATATCATGAGCGTGAAGAAACTTTGGGGAGGTAACTACCGATCTTCAGTTTGTTTGTTCCGGCGGAGTTTTCCGGTAGAACTAATTTCATGGGATCCCAATGATGTCAGAACGTAGCGCTTGAGATCTCAGTGTTATTTCGGTATTAGTTCGACCATACACAGCCATTAAGGCCAGGCTCTCTTCTGAAGACGTATACAATATGACGTTTATAAGTATATATAAGTACAGCCGTGAGATGCACATTTTCTACAGTATATAAGACATCCGCTTCACAAAATATATCACCATGTCAGTTATCGTACCATTCCCAGGGATCGAACCATTCACAAAGATCGGACCATTCACAAAGATCGTACCATTCACAAAGATCGTACCATTCACAAAGATCGGACCATTCACAAAGATCGTACCATTCACAGGGATCGGACCATTCACAAAGATCGTACCATTCACAAAGATCGTACCATTCACAAAGATCGGACCATTCACAGGGATCGGACCATTCACAAAGATCGTACCATTCACAAAGATCGTACCATTCACAAAGATCGTACCATTCACAAAGATCGGACCATTCACAAAGATCGTACCATTCACAAAGATCGTACCATTCACAGGGATCGGACCATTCACAGGGATCGGACCATTCACAGGGATCGGACCATTCACAGGGATCGGACCATTCACAGGGATCGGACCATTCACAAAGATCGGACCATTCACAAAGATCGGACCATTCACAAGGATCGTACCATTCACAAAGATCGGACCATTCACAAAGATCGGACCATTCACAAGGATCGTACCATTCACAAAGATCGGACCATTCACAGGGATCGGACCATTCACAAAGATCGGACCATTCACAAGGATCGGACCATTCACAATGCGTGTACCATTCACAAGGATTGTACCATTCACAATGCGTGTACCATTCACAATGCGTGTATCATTCATCTTATCAAGAGAACAGAGACGCTTACATTTCAAAGAATTGAGTTCACGCTAAGACACACAACAAACAGCTCATCTATAACAAGAATTGAGTTCACGCTAAGACACAACACACAGCTCATCTATAACAAGAATTGAGTTCACGCTAAGACACACAACAAACAGCTCATCTATAACAAGAATTGAGTTCACGCTAAGACACAACACACAGCTCATCTATAACAAAGAATTGAGTTCATGTTAAGACACAAAAAAACAGCTCATCTATAACAAGAATCGGGTCATTCTTTGTGCTCCCAAAGTAGTGGTCGCGGACATATTTGTAGTAAGTAGCCCTTGACCCTAAACATTAGCGGTTTGTTCTGTGGGTATCTCTATGTGTCCACTACTGTCCACTGCCAAGGGATTTTGTATCCCCATGGAACACTGGTTCATAGGCGTAGCTATTCGGGGGGGGGGGGTACTTCAGTTTATTGAACAGCAAATGTCATTTAAATAATGAAAACTACATATTTTATACCAGTTAAGTCGTAATGTTATTTTAATTAATGAATGTCCCTTGAAAATCATCTGAAAAGTCCCGCGATAAAACTGTCGGTTCATTTTGATGTCATTTGATTTATGAGACGTAAGAGGACTATCACGATCACTTCATGGTGTAATACTGAGACTGAGGACTCGACTCCTCTTAGTCACAATGAAACAGTTCATGTGTTTCAAGGCTCACAAAATTCAACAAATAATACTGTCTTAAATTTAAATAAAAACAACCTAAAATATGGCGTTTAAATTAATATGATAACATAGGCATAAGACTTAAATTAGTATGATAACATAGGCATAACTCTTAAATTAATATGATGACATATGCATAACACATAATTTAATATGATAACAATGGCTAATACTTTGCCTGAAATGTACAGGTTTAAATATAAAAGATTTTCGTATCTAGCAGAAGCAAATTTATAAAAATGAATGACGGCCATTATTCTGGCTATAAAGTTGTGACTTTCCTAATGGTATAGCTGTAAAAACATAATCAAATTGATAGTTCTATAAATGTTCATTAATTATTTATTGCATTCCAAACTTTTATTATTAGTAAAGAGACCATTGCTGAGGACATAGCGTGAGAGCCCCTCTACACCACACGTCACGACACCAACAGACTGACCACACACTACACCAACAGACTGACCACACACTACAAAATACGTCACTACACCAACAGACTGACCACATACTACACCAACAGACTGACCACACACTACACCAACAGACTGACCACACACTACACCAACAGACTGACCACACACTACACCAACAGACTGACCACACACTACAACATACGTCACTACACCAACAGACTGACCATACACTACACCAACAGACTGACCACACACTAAAACATACGTCACTACACCAACAGACTGACCACACACTACACCAACAGACTGACCACACACTACACAAACAGACTGACCACACACTACAACATACCTCACTACACAAACAGACTGACCACACACTACACCAACAGACTGACCACACAATACAACATACCTCACTACACCAACAGACTGACCACACACTACACCAACAGACTGACCACACACTACAACATACGTCACTACACCAACAGACTGACCACACACTACACCAACAGACTGACCACACACTACACCAACCGTCCGACCACACACTACACCAACAGACTGACCACACACTACACCACACGTCACTACACCAACAGACTGACCACTCACGAGCCTACAGCAGTGGAACGACCTAAGAATACTAAATGCTGCAAACGTCAGCTACATTGTAAGTTAAATCACAGCTACAATGTCGATAGTTAAAGCACGCGTGGGTCGTTAGCTTAGCTCTGGGTCAACAAATGGCTAACACTACGAGGATTAGCGACAGCGGGTGAACTGATCCACTCGTTAAAACATGACGTCATGTTGCTGGGATACACCGCAGGAAGTAAATAAACGGTTGCCAACAGAGGAACATTGGGGAACCAAATAGTGAGAAGTCCTAACAGATCAATAACAAATGACCAATAGGTGACCAACAGATGACCACTAGATGACCATCAGAGGAACATTGGGGAAGCAAATAGTGAGAAGTAGAGTCCTAATATATCAATATCAAATGACCAATAGGCGACCAACAGATGTGCACTAGATGACCATCAGAGGAACATTGGGGAACCAAATAGTGAGAAGTAGAGTCCTAATATATCAATATCAAATGACCAATAGGTGACCAACAGATGTCCACTAGATGACTATCATAGGAGAATTGGGGAACCAAATAGTGAGAAGTAGAGTCCTAACAGATCAATAACAAATGACCAATAGGTGACCAACAGATGACCACTAGATGACTAAACATAGGAAGATTGGGGAACCAAATAGTGAAGAGTAGAGTCCTAACAGATCAGATGACCAGCAGATAATTAACAAGTTACATACGGATGACCAACATGTGACCAACAGATGACCACTAGATGACCAAAATAAGAAGGACGTGACTGTAAAATAAACATATGAGTTGATTGTGGGACGTTGAAAGCAAAATATGATTGTAAAGATATAGCAATTGTCAAACATTTGGTTGAATTAGTCATTGGACAGAGGGTAGGTACATCCTACGGCCTCAGAGAGTAGGTACATCCTACGGCCTCAGAGAGTAGGTACATCCTACGGGCTCAGACAGTAGGTACATCCTACGGCCTCAGGGAGTAGGTACATCCTACGGCCTCAGAGAGTAGGTACATCCAACGGCCTCAGAGAGTAGGTACATCCTACGGCCTCAGAGAGTAGGTACATCCAACGGCCTCAGAGAGTAGGTACATCCAACGGCCTCAGAGAGTAGGTGCATCCTACGGCCTCAGAGAGTAGGTACATCCTACGGCCTCACAGAGTAGGTACATCCAACGGCCTCAGAGAGTAGGTACATCCTACGGCCTCAGAGAGTAGGTACATCCTACGGCCTCAGAGAGTAGGTACATCCAACGGCCTCACAGAGTAGGTACATCCTACGGCCTCAGAGAGTAGGTACATCCAACGGCCTCAGAGAGTAGGTACATCCTACGGCCTCAGAGAGTAGGTAGATCCTACGGCCTCAGAGAGTAGGTAGATCCTACGGCCTCAGAGAGTAGGTACATCCTACGGCCTCAGAGAGTAGGTACATCCTACGGCCTCAGAGAGTAGGTACATCCAACGGCCTCAGAGAGTAGGTACATCCTACGGCCTCAGAGAGTAGGTACATCCAACGGCCTCAGAGAGTAGGTACATCCTACGGCCTCAGAGAGTAGGTACATCCTACGGCCTCAGAGAGTAGGTACATCCTACGGCCTCAGAGAGTAGGTACATCCTACAGCCTCAGAGAGTAGGTACATCCTACGGCCTCAGAGAGTAGGTACATCCTACAGCCTCAGAGAGAGGGTACATCCTACAAACTCAGAGAGTAGGTATATCCTACGGCCTCGGAGAGTAGGTACATCCAATGTCCTCAGACAGTAGGTACATCCTACAGCCTCAGAGAGTATCACCATCTTATCACGGCCAGTTTCATAGCATTATTTCAAATAGAACTTACAGAACACATTTTTATGTGTTGAATGCATACATACCCCATACTATAAACTATACTGGCCAATTTTTCAATATAGATCTATACAATGTATTGCTGTAGCTCAAACGTTTGTTGGGTTTTTTGGCTTTTTAAAATTGTATGGATGCGTATTTTAGCAGTCACATTTAGCTATACCATCATTTAGCTGTACCATCATTTAGCTGTACCATCATTTAGCTATGCCATCATTTAGCTGTACCATCATTTAGCTGTACCATCATTTAGCTGCACCATCATTTAGCTGTACCATTATTTAGCTGTACCATCATTTAGCTGTACCATCATTTAGCTGTTCAAATATTTAGCTGTACCATCGTTTAGCTGCACCATCATTTAGCTGCACCATCATTTAGCTGTACCATCATTTAGCTGTACCATCATTTAGCTATACCATCATTTAGCTGTAATGTCTGTAGCTAGGTCCTGTTTCAACTTGGCACTTACATTCTTTGGACAAATTTAATCCATATGAATATTAATGTTATGATGTCTAAATGTTTTTTTTTAAATTCCCGCATTACACTTGCTGATGTTCGTGATATTTGATGGTTAATTCAAGTTTGGACTTCGTCTTGTATATTTTGTACTAAAGTTTAAATTTCATGACAAATGCTGGTTGAAGATAAATGATACGAATGTATTAGTATTGGCAGTATTAGTAGCCTAAAACTTGGTGGGTTTAAAATGTGGTGTGGAATTTTATCGTAGAGTTGACCGGAACATTAAGGAACTGTCGATAGGACATGGATAGGACATTACAGAACTAACGCTAGGACATGGATGGGACATTACAGAACTATCTTTGGGACATGGATTGGACACTATTGAACTATTGCTAGGACATGGTTGGGACATTACAGAATATTTTGGGGACATGATTGGGACAATACAGAACTAACGCTAGGACCTGGCTGGGGTTTCACAGAACTATCTTTGGGATATGGATTGGACATTATTGAACTATTGCTAGGACATAGGTGGGACTTTACAGAACTCTTGCTAGGACATATATTGGCCATTATACAATTATTGCTAGGAATTGAATGAGACATTACGTAACTATTTCTAAGACATGGTGATACATAACAGAGCCATTGCTCGTATATGGCTGGCAATGGGATATTGCAGTGTGTAGTATATGGCTGGGATATTGCAGTGTGATAGATCATGAAAATATCACGAGTGTTTGATTGTTATTGATTTATTCGTTGTTTGAACTATTAGATTTTAATTATCAATACACCTTGCTAAAAACGACATCTGACAATGAACTGAATAAATAATCTGCAAAACTGGTAGTGATCTGAGTAAGTCTTTAACACGCCTGGCACTTGACTAAATATTTTGTACCTCGCTAACTGAACTGACTAAATATACAAGATCCAAGTACGTATGTAGCTCAAACGGTCTAACGTTTAAAATATGGAGACAAATGAAATAGGAAGCTCCGAAGTACAAAGGATATTTATTTTTGTGACTCTTAAAGATTGAATCTGGCTTCCAAGACAACGAAACTGAGCGGTTACCAAGACAACGAAACTGAGTGGTTACCAAGACAACGAAACTGAGTGGTTACCAAGACAACGAAACTCAGGGGTTACCAAGACAACGAAACTCAGGGGTTACAAGGACAACGAAACTGAGTGGTTACCAAGACAACGAAACTCAGGGGTTACCAAGACAACGAGACTCAGGGGTTACCAAGACAACGAAACTGAGTGGTTACCAAGACAACGAAACTCAGGGGTTACCAAGACAACGAGACTCAGGGGTTACCAAGACAACGAGACTAAGGGATTACCAAGGCAACGAGACTAAGGGATTACCAAGACAACGAAACTAAGGGGGTCTTTGAAAACCTATAATTATGAGACCGGAAAAAAAGCTCATTAGAGCTATATGTATTAGGGCTAATACTGATTAAAAACATTTTGTTCGATTAATCTGGGAAAAAAATGTATTCAATTAATCAATTAATTTTGAATAATTAAATTTTTACAACGCATGTGATTCATTATTTGGCGAAATCGGTTAAGTCGCGGTAATTCCATGGCTCCCAAATTTTGGGACGCTAAAGAGCCTATTGGTTCTGCTATGCAGGAAATAAGGAAGAAAAAAACTTTTTTCTTTCTGTTGGCACATCTATATAAATAATAATAATACGAGAATGTAAGTAAAAAATTATAAATTATTAATAAATTGGGAAAAAATATATATGAAATATTTCCTTGAATTTTAATCGATAACAATTTATTTTAATCGATTAATTTTCAAGGATTAATCGATTAATTAATAGCCAATTTTCACAGTCCTAATATAAAATTCTAACGTTTATAAGGTCATCTATATTATTTAAAGTTGTTCTGACCTTTTAGATTTGAATGATCTATGTAATTCAATAGTTGGAAATTAGAGGCGAGACGACCATGCGCACAGAACTTTCCAGAGTAAGATACATTACACTAGGATGACATTACACTAGGATGACATTACGCTAGGATGACATTAAGCTAGGATGACATTAAGCTAGGATGACATTACACTAGGATGACATTACACTAGGATGACATTACACTAGGATGACATTACGCTAGGATGACATTAAGCTAGGATGACTTTATGCTAGGATGACTTTATGCTAGAACGACAATACAATAGGTTGAAATTAATCGAGATTAAGAATAAATAAGGTTGAAACTAGAATTTGAAAAACTTGAACAAAACAAGTGTAAAAATATGAGAGTATCATAGTCTACAACTAACATTGTGTGTACCTGTGTTGATCATATTCTATTATTCTATGTAGATCTACTTGTTAAATATAAATCTATGTTAAGAAAACTGAATCATTTTAAAGGTTTTCATTTGATAGAACATTGATGTTTTCATCTACAAGTGTGATCATATATAAATTTTAAACCAATGATGAATGTAGCAGACATCTTTATGTAGGAGGTATTCCATTTCATGGCTTCAACCTTCCTTCAGAGATATTAGAGAATTGTGATCGCTTAATGGGCCAGAGAGTATGGTGACGTCACAATACGGCGAAAGGTGTTCATAGCTGGACATAGCGACGTGATGTGCAGGAATGACGTAAATGGTGAGGGGGAGGAGGGGAGATAAGGTCGGGGTCATGACCCCTGTAACCCGCGTCAGTGAACTCGCACGACTTAATCAGCGTTAAGTTATTCTTCATTATTAAGTTAATCATAATCACATAATCATAGAATTAATCATATCAGAACGTATGTACAACCAATAGACTTTTCGGAATCCGAAATTGATATTGACGCTACGATTCGGGCGACACAAGCCGTTGACTGTTTGCATTCAAGGTCAAAGTTCAACACTTTAAATTTCCGAGGAAGATATAAGAACTGTCGGGGGGGGGGAACCCTGAAGCCATAAACACATGTCTATCAACATCGCAACACATGAAACAATGTGTTGAAGATAGTTACTGTAAAGAAACGCACACACACATTCTAATCATCATTTTTGCAGCCTGTTTTTTTTTTTTTTGTTAAAAAAAATTTCTGGGGTATCTTTGACGACTTTTTGAGATTTTTTGGCAAAGTCCATTGGGGGTATATATTTGAGGTTGTCCTTTAAAAATATCTTTGAGCTCTAAATTTGCTAAATGTGACGTCACATCTTTGTTGAACGCCGTTACTTAAGAAAGGATGTGTTGAATATAGTTGAGTTCTCTTTTCTGCCCTCTATTATTGAATACATTACCCTTGGCTGCGTGGTCATAAATAAAACATTGCAATAAAAAAATACACTCATATGTATATGTATATATTTATAAATACACCAGTTAGTCTTGTAACAAAACCGTTAAATTCAATCTTGCAAACATGATATCAGAAGCCTTGCAAATCCCGTATAAGATCGTTCAGAGCATGCAAGGAGCAATTATTGCATCCAGTGAGCTTAGCTCGGTACCACACAGAATGGGTCAAAATATCAAAATACTATATCCTTCCACCCTGATCTAACGGTGGTTTCATAAGTCCACCCTGATCTAACGGTGGTTTCATAAGTCCACCATCATCGATGGTTTAATAAAAAACAACAAAAACAACAAGTCTCCAGTCTGACTTAAATGAAGGGGCCACCACTCGGCCTTGTTCCGCCCATTTAAAGATGGAGGAATAGTCGGCCGTTGGCAGCCCACTTCCGTTTGACAATCTAACCAATCACAGACCAGCTTGTATCAGCACAATGTCTTAGAGCCCTGTCGGTCTCAAATGCATTGCAGAAATTAAAATGAGCAACGTGTTACACAGCAGTTGACGTGTCGGTCGGGGGATCTACACGGCCCCGACAAGGCCATCCGGTCAGAACTACACGGCCCCGACAAGGCCATCTGTCTCAATTAGTCTTTCCCTGTACATCGACACGTGTAACACTAACAGGCAAGACACACGCAAAAAAAGAAAAAGAAAAAGAAAAACACCGACTAAAGTAATGTTCTACTATCATGTCCTGTGCCAGTCAAAACGCATGATGCGCAAGAATGTTCGCTTGAACTGAGCGTTTGCAAACGCGTAACAAAATGGGTTTATGGGACTGTTTAAATAACACATCCAGTAGGAAAATGCGTAAAGATATAAATTGACGCAGTTCGTGCATAGTGCGATGACCATGATGGCTATGTGGTAGGGTGTCCAACACAGGACGAACGCCCCTAGGATGAAAGATATAGTTCTCAAAGCCTTGCGGGCTCTGTTCTCTGACTTGGACTTCCTCTCCCGGCGATTTCTCCGCCGGCTGTTGCGCGAGCGCACAGACTTCACGAACGAGTGGAGCCTGGTGTCTTTGTTCTGACGACGGCGGACGGCAGACAGGCAGTGGGTGTCAGAGCGACCACTGTCCTCATTGGTGTCGGAGGGCGGTTGGTTGTTGGTGCAGTTGTTGGCGTGTTGCCCCTCGCCGTGGCCGGTCACCTCGCTGGATTTGTTCCCGCTGCTGTCGTCGGTCCCGGTGTCGGCCCCGGTGGTGGTCGAGGTCATCGTGTTGGCCGTGTCCGCTCTCGGCCTCTGACCCCGGCTGTGGTTCTTGTGGTTGGTGTACACGGGCGTGGTGGAGGCGGTGGGAGCCTCTGTTGTCGTGGTGGTGAAATCTGTGGTGATGAGGCAGTCGCTGACGTCATCGTCCAGGTCGAACACGTCCGTGGCCAGAGGAGGGAGAGAATTCCGTCTCTTCCAGATCGGAGACGAAGCGTGAAGATCGGCCACATCGGAATCGTCCAGCTCGGACTCGGCATTAATAACAGGTAAGAGGGCTGCACTCTCGGAACTCAGGGTCGCCATGAAGCTCTTTTCATCTATGAACCTGCAGCCTTTCATGATCTCGTTCTGTAGCAGGGGCGTGGTCTGCTTCTCAAGGCGGTCCGAGGCTGAGGACGAGTAAACGCTGTCGAATTCTTGCAGTTGGCTCCCTTCCACGTCGGACCCCGTGTCGCTGGCCGTCTTGCCATCGTGTTTGGAGTAGGGCGGGGGAGGCTGCAGGAGGTTCTGGCATTCCTGGTTGTCCCCGGGCTGGGAGAAGAAGAGTTCCCCGTGGAGGGATCGCACCAGGCCGCCTGTGTTGGCGTACAACACGCTGTTGACGACCCCCGTGGGGTGGGGCTTACCGGAGTAGACGGTCGGTGTCAGGGGTGACTTTGCCGTGCCCACCGCTCCGCCGCTGCTGCTGTTGTCGTCATCCGATGCAAACGCCGGGCTGCTGGATCGGTCATCGTCCTTGTCGGCCCCCTTGTTGCTGGTGCTGAAACTTGTCGTGTTGACCACTTGCGCCGCCCCTGGTGGGATGGGAAGCGCGGTCTTCACGGACCTCCTTGAATTGTTATGCTCTAAGATTTTCTTTTTGCTTTTTCTGTTGTTCCGGTCCGGGGGCGGCACCTGACTGTCTCCGCCCCCGCTGCTGTTGTTGTTGCTAACACCACCGTCATGTTCGTTGCCGAAGCTTCGGATGGCCGCGTTGGGGTTGTCTCCAGCCAGCTCCATGGTTGACTGCATCTTTTTATGCTTCTCGTCCGACTTCCTCTGAAGGTCAAGTGCCACCTTGTAAATTCCACCATAAAGAATAAACATGACCACCAGTGTAATCCAGTAGTAGCCGATGGTCAGCAAGAACGTGAACATTGTATCCTCCATGAACTGGACCTCACACGCCTCGTCCTTGACCGTTCGCTTGCCGACGAAGTACTGCCAGCCGACGATGGAGGTGAAGAAAACAATGGCCGGAAGTATCCAGGTCACAGATATCATGACCATGACCTTTCGCTCGGTCCGCCAGTTGCGGTACTTGGCGGGAATCTTGACACTGAGAAACCTGTCCATCGTTATAAGAAACACCGTGTACTGTGACGTCAGACATACTGTCCAGTCTAGAGACAACCAGAGGTCACACAACCAGGGTCCCAGGGGCCACTTCCCCCACAGCAGATACTGGGAGTAGAGCGGCATGGAGAAGGTGCCAATCAGAAGGTCCGACACGGCCAGGGACGCCAGGAAGTAGTTCGTGGGCTGGCGGATGGTCCTCTCGAGTCCGAAGGCCAACAAGACCGTGATGTTGCCCAGTATGGTCACCAGACTGACCACGCCGGCCAGCAGTCCGAGGAAAACGGTCAGGCCGATGGAGTGAGGCAGGATGTGCGGCTTTGGGAGCGTGGCATTGTTGGCGCACACGGTGCTGTTGATGGTGGCGTTGAAGACGCAGCTGATATTGTCACTGAGTGTGCTGTCGTTGCCGGCGAGAGAGGTCAGGTTGTCCAGTAGAATCGATGCTGCTGTCGTCCTGTTGTCGGCGGAGAGTAATGACGTGGTGAGGTCACTGAGCAGCGAACTGTAGTTCGGTGACGTTGCGTCGCGCACACCCGGACGTGACGTCGTGAGCGCCATTGTAGTGGGCGTGACGTTGTCTGATTGGTCAGTTCACTAAACTAGCCTCGGATAGTGGACGATTCTGAAAAGGTAAAAAGAAACAGGTATTTTAATTTCGATGATAAAAACTTGTATTATTTTTACATATGGATATAATCACACCTTAAAACCTGACGAATTTTAAGAATTGAATTTTTTGTATTGTGTCTGAAGTTTATTTCATTGGACTATGAACCTCAAAGAGTAAACAAAAAGCAGCTACAAAGTGGCTCACAAATTCAAGTGGAGACAGAAAGACTTGAAAAGAAAATGTAATAGATCTTGACCTCTATAACATGGGGAACTAAAAAAATGAAATAGTAGCATTGGCATAAATTTCATGCTATAGATTTAGTATTTAAAAAATCATGTTAAGCCTGGTCCCTATTGGAATTCAGGACGTGTTAGCGCATTTTCGTATCATGTATCAGTACTTATGTTAGATATCAGCATTATGTAGTTATCAGTAATTGTGTTAAGATTTTAGACATATTTTTATGAATTTTCTTGTGTAATGAATATACCTGACATTTTTTTTATTTAAAAGTCATTTCTTTACATTTAAAAAAAATTATTTTCTCTTTAATCTAACTACAAGTCACCACAAATGATGACGTAAAACTCTCTAAACTTTTACACATATTCTAATGACGTCAACTAAAAAAAAAACTAATTCTTTTGCACGCTTTCGCACCACTCTTCAATGCTTGAAAAACTATGTATTCGACTTCCGGCAATGGCGGCCGTTCCCTGCGCTAGTGTTACCTCTCGATTCGAAATATTTTTTGGTAGTTTTAACGGGGTTTTTTAACGGATCGAGTAACTGAGTGTTGATGCACAAATGGCAGGTCAGGACATACAAAAAACATATATACCTCATGGGTCTAGGACTTATGGATGCTGAGATCAAGGGTGATGACAGACGGACGGACAAAACGGGTGCAATAGCGCATTCGATTTCTCGAAAATGCGCTAAAAATTCGTTATACAAGAAATAAAATGAAAGATTATCAAAGGCTAAAGAAAAACAATCAACTGAAAGTATTCGATATCCTGGATTACTGGAAGTGTTGAAAGTACTTGTACAAAAGTAACATAGGTAACATTACATGATAAAAAGGTAATATGGGTAACAGTATATTTACAAGGGTAAAAAAAAGTTAACTACAAGAACAAGAGTGTAGAGGTAACAGTATTAGTAAAATAGGTAATACAGATAACAGTACATATACAAGAGTAATATAATTTACATTTAAATGTACAAGTACCATTAAATGTAGAAGAAATATAGCAGTACATGTACAAGAAACAGCAGTATATGTACAAGAGTAATATAGGTACCATTCAATGTACAAGAAATATAGCAGTACATGTACAAGAAACAGCAGTACATGTACAAAAATATAGCAGTACATGTACAAGAGTAATAAAGGTACCATTCAATGTACAAGAAATATAGCAGTACATGTACAGACTATGTAAATAGAAGTAAAACCCATCGGCACTAAATTGGCTGCAGTAAATAACAAACATATTTAAAAAAACTTCACATTAACAAATGTATTAAAAAAACAAGATCATTGTTATTTCTTCAGACTAAAAGACAAAACATAATAAAAAATTTCGGAGCAGGTGAAGGAATCTCAAACTAACGACCCGCCTCTCTGGGTGTTACTGACAGACAGCCCCGCCTCTCTGGGTGTTACTGACAGATATCCCCGCCTCTCTGGGTGTTACTGACAGACACGAACGTCTCTCTGGGTGTTACTGACACACAGACCCGCCTCTCTGGGTGTTACTGACAGACAGCCCCTCCTCTCTGGGTGTTACTGACAGACAGCCCGCTTCTCTGGGTCTTACTGACAGACAGCCCCGCCTCTCTGGATGTTACTGACAGACAGCCCCTCCTCTCTGGGTGTTACTGACAGCCAGCCCCGCCTCTCTGGGTGTTACTGACAGACAGCCCACCTCTCTGGGTGTTACTGACAGAGCCCTGCCTCTCTGGGTGTTACTGACAGACAGCCCGCTTCTCTGGGTGTTACTGACAGACAGCCTCGCATCTCTGGGTGTTACTGACAGACAGCCTCGCCTCTCTGGGTGTTACTGACAGATAACCCCGCCTCTCTGGATGTTACTGACAGACAGCCCCGCCTCTCTGGGTGTTACTGACAGACAGCCCCGCCTCTCTGGGTGGTACTGACTGTCAGTCCATCCTCTCTGGGTGTTACTGACAGTCAGCCCCGCCTCTCTGGGTGTTACGGACAGACAGCCCCGCCTCTCTGGGTGTTACTGACAGACAGCCCCGCCTCTCTGGGTGTTACTGACTGTCAGTCCACCCTCTCTGGGTGTTACTGACAGTCAGCCAGGCCTCTCTGGGTGTTACTGACAGACAGCCCCGCCTCTCTGGGTGTTACTGACTGTCAGTCCACCCTCTCTGGGTGTTACTGACAGTCAGCCACGCCTCTCTGGGTGTTACTAACAGACAGCCACGCCTCTCTGGGTGTTACTGACAGACAACCCCGCCTCTCTGGGTGTTACTGACAGACAGCCCCGCCTCTCTGGGTGTTACTGACTGTCAGTCCACCCTCTCTGGGTGTTACTGACAGTCAGCCACGCCTCTCTGGGTGTTACTGACAGACAGCCCCGCCTCTCTGGGTGTTACTGACAGACAGCCACGCCTCTCTGGGTGTTACTGACAGTCAGCCACGCCTCTCTGGGTGTTACTGATACCTTGGCTAATTTGACCAGTCAGAAATCAACACTTCACCTGTTTATGATGTTCAACCATCGACCCAGAATCTTGGCTTCAGGAAATCACTTATCATTCCATTAAGTAGCATCGGCATCAACACGCACATAAGTTTTAATTGTGTCATTTTTGGTCAAATAAGGCATTGTAATGTTGGGGATGGGGGGGGGGGAAGGTAGAGGAAAGAGCAATGGTAAAACATGGGTTGTGTATATGTGGATGTCCGACACGTGACATAGCATCAGTGCTGAAGGCCAGAACTTGATAGGCTACAAGAATAGATAAACAGACCAATTGGCTAATAAGGATAAACATAACACTTGGTTTACAAGGATAAACAGACCACTTGGTTTACAAGGATAAACAGAACACTTGGTTTACAAGGATAAACAGAACACTTGGTTTACAAGGATAAACAGACCGATTTGTTTACAAGGATAAACAGAACACTTGGTTTACAAGGATAAACAGACCACTTGGTTTACAAGGATACACAGAACACTTGGTTTACAAGGATAAACAGAACACTTGGTTTACAAGGATAAACAGACCAATTTGTTTACAAGGATAAACAGAACACTTGGTTTACAAGGATAAACAGACCAATTGGTTTACAAGGATAAACAGACCAATTGGTTTATAAGGATAAACAGAGCACTTGGTTTACAAGGATAATTAGACTAATTTTTTAAACAAAATTACAAGGATAAACAGACCAATTGGTTTACAAGGATAAACAGACCAATTGGTTTACAAGGATAAACAGACCAATTTGTTTACAAGGATAAACAGAACACTTGGTTTACAAGGATAAACAGACCAATTTTTTAAACAAAATTACAAGGATAAACAGACTAATTGGTTTACAAGGATAAAAAAACCAATTGGTTTACAAGGATAAACAGACCAATTAGTTTACAAGGATAAACAGAACACTTGGTTTACAAGGATAAACAGACCAATTGGTTTAAAAAGATAAACAGACCAATTGGTTTACAAGGATAAACAGACCAATTGGTTTATAAGGATAAACAGACCAATTGGTTTACAGTCACTGCTTAACTTTTAGCATCATAATGTAGGGAGCATCGATACGACATCTGGGAATTGACCTTTTTCTTAATTCCATGACATAATATGGTTTAGAGGTTTTCTGCATACAATTCATGCACGTGAAAAGATTATTTCGGATATTTCTAGTGACATTCAGATTTTGACATAGCGATGATATTTCAGAAAAAATAATGAAAATACGCCTAAGCATTTTTTTTCTTTGAAACTTTAGCTGACATTTCTAACAAGGATAGTTCAAAGTGAAGAATGACCTCAAAAATATGAATACATTTTGTTGAGGAAACGACGGAAAACTTTTCGCATGTCGATACTTTCGGATGTCAGGATTCCGAAGCTCAGATTCAACATATTTCCTCTACTTTTTAAATATTTTTAAACCATACTCCCAGGAGCAAATTCTGTTAGAGATTAGGGGGGGGGGGGAAGGGGGTCAGGATCCCACCTGATCTCAAACCAGCTGAATGTCATTCCTTAAATATGAAAATCAACTGTTCGGTAACACCGTCCACCCATGTGAGACCTGCTGAGTGCCCCAATGTCACGTTGACCTCGCGAGGCAGATTGCTGAACTAAGGCGCCTGGTTCGAGGGAGGACAATCTCGTAGAGCTCAAACTACACGCCTAAGCTCTTACGTTTCTTCAAGTACAAAAAACCAGGACAGGGCCAGCAGACGAGACACGGTTGGAAGTTTCTTAGTGCAGGAATATGCAAATGATTCGAGATAAGGTAATTGGCTTTTAAAGTTGCCCCTGCCGATAAATGCAGTGATGGATGCGTCATCTGCCTGCCATGCTCAACGTCCAGTTGTTTTTATCAAAGTCGAACAAGTTTTAACATTTCTTACCAGAATGACACGGAAATGTACGCGGCGTGGGACGTTCAACCTTAGACGCCGGAATTCTAGTTGTTTTGTTTAGCTACTGCAGGAAATGACTGTTTTTTTTCTTCTTTTTTTTTGCTTTAAAAATTTCCGAAATAGGTTGATTGAGGGGAAATGGGTTGATCGAGGGAAAATGGGTTGATCGAGGGGAAAATGGGTTGATCGAGGGGAAAATGGGTTAATCGAGGGGAAAATGGGTTGATCGAGGGGAAAATAGGTTGATCGAGGGGAAAATGGGTTGATCGAGGGGAAAATTTCAGATGTCCCAAATCTTCCTTTTCATTGAGTGAAGGTAGTTCAGCCAAAGTAATCTGGGCATGCTACGTGGGTTGAATATACATCTAATGAAGTCGAAATACTGTGACATGTATTTCACAAAGCCACCATCATCACATACGTCATCAAAGCCACCATCATCACATACGTCATGTGCCAATAGCTTTTGTCATGTTCCATGACTCAGACCCAGGAGGCATTTGTTTTGGTGACAATACGTTGCGGTGACATTTCTGAGTTGATTTTTGTGTTGCCAACAAATATGGGTTGACATTTCTGAGTTGATTTTTGTGTTGCCAACAAATATGGGTTCAACAAATATGGGTTGACATTTCTGAGTTGATTTTTGTGTTGCCAACAAATATGGGTTGACATTTGCTGTCAATGAGTCAATGTCATTTATCAGTGGATATTTATGGAGACGACAAAGACTTGTTTTTTCCCCTGCTAGCAGTCTTGTTTAGCGATAAGACTTCAGTTGAACTTCCTGAGAAGTACGTCTTCGTTATTTGATTGTTGATGACCTGTTACTTGTAATTACATACTGAAATATCTCATTTAATACCCCCACCCCCGCTGCCAACGGGGAAGTCTACGCCCATGGTTGGTGACGCCCCATCATGCCCACGCCCGCCTGCAATAACAAAAAAAAAAAAATCCCTTCCATCCAGCTCTTAAGTCCGAAATTCACAAAAGAAATGAGGTGGAAAGGTCGAGAGTAAAATTTGGCGCGAGCTGCCATCGCAGCCATTTGATTGGTTGGTTCAGTATGATCAATGGCGGGCTAAGGTCTGATGGCCTCCAATAAATAAAAGCTTTGATATAGTTATTAAAAGGGGTGAGAGGGGCTTGCGCGTAGAGTTGCGAAGATTGCATTAGGGGGTGTCTGGTTGGTCGTTGGGGTGGTGCTTTCTGGTTGATGGTGGGGTGGAGTTGGGGTGGTCGTTTCTGGTTGATGGTGGGGTGGTGTAGGGGTGGTCGTTTCTGGTTGATGGTGGGGTGGTGTAGGGGTGGTCGTTTCTGGTTGATGGTGGGGTGGTGTAGGGGTGGTCGTTTCTGGTTGATGGTGGGGTGGTGTAGGGGTGGTCGTTTCTTGTTGATGGTGGGGTGGTGTAGGGGGTGAGATTGAATTGGCGGCACAAGTTAAGATGTTAATAGGAAGATTTGTCAGACTTTCGGTGCTGATGTCAACGTTTCTGGGCTGATGTAGAGATATGGTGAGGTGGTGATGTGGTGGTGGGGTGATGTGGGGATGTAGTGATGTGATGTAGTGATATGGTGAGGTGGTGATGCAGTGATGTGATGTGGTGATGTAGTGATGTGGTGTGGTGTCGTAGTGATGTGGTGTTGTTGTGATGTGGTGTGGTGATGTGGTGAGTGATGATGTGTGGGCTGCTGATAAAGAAATTAAAGGTGCTGACTATGAAGTTTTCGTTGGTGATGTTAAACTTTTAGTTGGTGATGTTAAACTTTTCGTTTGGTGAAGTTATACTTTGAGTTGCTGATGTTAAACTTTTAGTTGCTGTTGGTGAATTTTCAGTTGATGACGTGGAAGTTTTAGTTGCTGATAGTAAAGTGCGTGTGAAATGTTAAGTTTTGATGATGACTTTTTAGTCAATTGATGTGGTAATGTTGAAAGTGCTGGTGGTAAAGTTGAAAGTGCTGGTGGTAAAGTTGTAAGTGCTGGTGGTAAAGTTGTAAGTGCTGGTGGTAAAGTTGTAAGTGCTGGTGGTAAAGTTGAAAGTGCGGGTATTGATGCTTGTTTGAATGTTTCAGGAGCTGGTGTTAAAAAAGACAACACACACACCAAAAAAAACAAAAAAAACCCAGAAAAACCCAGAAAAACCAAACAAACTGGACGTCATGTTCTAGGTGATATCTCATGACATTAAAAGGACAGTATTCCTTTTTGATAGTCTTTTGAAAATAAATCTAGTCTAATTTTTATAGTGTTGCTTCTTTAATAACATTAATGAAAAAAAAAATTTGTGGATAAAGGGTTATAACTCTTAGCAATCACATCTTACAGTTCTTTATTTTCGATGCTTTCCCCTTGCATACAATCGAATTCTCCCAGCAAACAATTTAATTCTGTTCAAAATGTTAACAAACAAATAGAGTTTGGCCTGGAAATAATTTTGCTATTATTCTATATATTGAGCAATTGCATTTTCCTAGGAATGCTACGCAACTTGAAAGTTAAGAATAAAAATTTCGTCCTATGCTCTAATGACTTAAATAAAATTACAAACAAACCTTGTTACTCTGACGAATTAGAATCAAAGTTCTGTCAATTGGTTAAAAGATGGCGGCTAACCAGTGAATATTATTGTGGATAAACTAGAGGATAAATGAGCAAGTAGTATAAAATTTAATCAAATTCTGTCCTCTTAGAAATGGTACGGATGCCTTTGATCTACCCCAAAAAAGATTTTAAAATTAATTTTAGCAGAGTAACTTCCCTTTGTTTTTTTTTTTACATGTATGTTGTTTTTTTTTGTAATGTGAGAGGATTTCGTGTCTAACGTACGTGAGCAGATGCATGTCCCGCGTGGAGTAGGCCAGGCTGGAGACAAGTAAACCGAGTGGAGTAGGCCAGGCTGGAGACAAGTAAACCCCAGATTTAGACATGGAATTCGAGCAGAGCTGCTAAGACTGACAAGCTATCACTTTGAAAATCACGGGGATCATCTGTTAGAGTGTTTTCCCCTTACCCCCACCAGTCCGGCTGTCGCGCCTGCAATATCTGGATTGGAAGTTTTATTGTTATTTTCTTTCCAGTCTTATTTCTATTCCCAGCCTTGTAAGCCCCGAGCAAGCCATACCGAAATTTTTCTATTCCCCCCCCCCCCAAAAAAAAAAAATGTCAATTTTAAAGAGCCAATACACCATGAAATGAAAAACTTCTTAGATTTATATAAATTTAGTCTCTTGAAACACACGGCCATCAGATCTGAGTCGTACTTACATTAACAAAATCAGTTACAGCCAGTATACAACCAGATACATCTAGTACACAACCAGTTACAACTAGTACACAACCAGTTACAACTAGTGCACAACCAGTTACAACTAGTACACAACCAGTTACAACTAGTGCACAACCAGTTACAACTAGTACACAACCAGTTACAACTAGTACACAACAAGTTACAACTAATGCACAACCAGATACAATTAGTACACAACCAGTTACAACTAGTACACAAACAGTTACAACTAGTAAACAACCAGTTAAAACTAGTGCACAACCAGTTACAATTAGTACACAACCAGTTACAACTATTACACAACCAGTTACAACCAGTTACAACTAGTACACAACCAGTTACAACTAGTACACAAGTTATTGTACGGTTGACGTGGCTGATGGAGTTAGACAGTATTCAAGAATACGTCTGTTGGTAAAACTGACCACTGTTTGTGGTACTGGTGGAAACATTTGGTAAAACTGACCACTGTCTGTGGTACTGGTGGAAACATTTGGTAAAACTGACCACTGTCTGTGGTACTGGTGGAAACATGAGCTGGTAAAACTGACCACTGTCCGTGGTACTGGTGGAAACATGAGCTGGTAAAACTGACCACTTTCTGTGGTACTGGTGGAAACATTTGGTAAAACTGACCGATGTCTGTGGTACTGGTGGAAACATTTGGTAAAACTGACCACTTTCTGTGGTACTGGTGGAAACATTTGGTAAAACTGACCACTGTCTGTGGTACTGGTAGAAACATCTGTTGGTAAAACTGACCACTGTCTGTGGTGCTGGTGGAAACATGAGCTGGTAAAACTGACCACTGTCTGTGGTACTGGTGGAAACATTTGGTAAAACTGACCACTGTATGTGGTACTGGTGGAAACATTTGGTAAAACTGACCACTGTCTGTGGTACTGGTGGAAACATTTGGTAAAACTGACCACTGTCTGTGGTACTAGTGGCAACATTTGGTAAAACTGACCACTGTCTGTGGTACTGGTGGAAACATTAGCTGGTAAAACTGACCACTGTCTGTGGTACTAGTGGCAACATTTGGTAAAACTGACCACTGTCTGTGGTACTAGTGGCAACATTTGGTAAAACTGACCACTTTCTGTGGTGCTGGTGGAAACATTTGGTAAAACTGACCACTTTCTGTGGTGCTGGTGGAAACATTTGGTAAATCTGACCACTGTCTGTGGTACTGGTGGATACATTTGGTAAAACTGACCACTTTCTGTGGTGCTGGTGGAAACATTTGGTAAAACTGACCACTGTCTGTGGTATGGTGGAAACATTAGCTGGTAAAACTGACCACTGTCTGTGGTACTGGTGGAAACATTAGCTTGTAAAACTGACCACTGTCTGTGGTACTGGTGGAAACATTTGGTAAAACTGACAACTGTCTGTGGTACTGGTGGAAACATTAGCTGGTAAAACTGACCACTGTCTGTGGTACTGGTGGAAACATTTGGTTAAACTGACCACTGTCTGTGGTACCAGTGGCAACATTTGGTAAAACTGACCACTGTCTGTGGTACTGGTGGAAACATTTGGTAAAACTGACAACCTTCTGTGGTACTGGTGGAAACATTTGGTAAAACTGACCACTGTCTGTGGTACTGGTGGAAACATTTGGTAAAACTGACCACTGTCTGTGGTACCAGTGGCAACATTTAGTAAAACTGACCACTGTCTGTGGTACTGGTGGAAACATTTGGTAAAACTGACCACTGTCTGTGGTGCTGGTGGAAACATTTGGTAAAACTGACCACTGTCTGTGGTACTGGTGGAAACATTTGGTTAAACTGACCACTGTCTGTGGTACTAGTGGCAACATTTGGTAAAACTGACCACTGTTTGTGGTACTAGTGGCAACATTTGGTAAAACTGACCACTGTCTGTGGTACTGGTGGAAACATTTGGTAAAACTGACACCTTTCTGTGGTACTGGTGGAAACATTTGGTAAAACTGACCACTGTCTGTGGTACTGATGGAAACATCTGGTAAAACTGACCACCTTCTGTAATACTGGTGGAATCATTTGGTAAAACTGACCACTGTCTGTGGTACTAGTGGCAACATTTGGTTAAACTGACCACTGTCTGTGGTACTGGTGGAAACATGAGCTGGTAAAACTGACCACTGTCTGTGGTACTGGTGGAAACATTTGGTAAAACTGACCACTGTCTGTGGTACTGGTGGAAACATGAGCTGGTAAAACTGACCACTGTCTGTGGTACTGGCTGAAACATTTGGTAAAACTGACCACTGTCTATGGTACTGGTGGAAACATTCGGTAAAACTGATCACTGTCTGTGGTACTAGTGGCAACATTTGGTAAAACTGACCACTGTCTGTGGTACTGGTGGAAACATTTGGTAAAACTGACACCTTTCTGTGGTACTGGTGGAAACATTTGGTAAAACTGACCACTGTCTGTGGTACTGGTGGAAACATTTGGTAAAACTGACCACTGTCTGTGGTACTAGTGGCAACATTTGGTAAAACTGACAATTTCTGTGGTGCTGGTGGAAACATTTGGTAAAACTGACCACTTTCTGTGGTGCTGGTGGAAACATTTGGTAAAACTGACCACTGTCTGTGGTACTGGTGGATACATTTGGTAAAACTGACCACTTTCTGTGGTGCTGGTGGAAAAATTTGGTAAAACTGACCACTGTCTGTGGTACTGGTGGAAACATTTGGTAAAACTGACCACTGTCTGTGGTACTAGTGGCAACATTTGGTAAAACTGACCACTTTCTGTGGTGCTGGTGGAAACATTTGGTAAAACTGACCACTGTCTTTTGTACTAGTGGCAACATTTGGTAAAATTGACCACTTTCTGTGGTGCTGGTGGAAACATTTGGTAAAACTGACCACTGTCTGTGGTACTGGTGGAAACATTTGTTAAAACTGACCACTTTCTGTGGTGCTGGTGGAAACATTTGGTAAAACTGACCACTGTCTGTGGTGCTGGTGGAAACATTTGGTAAAACTGACCACCTTTTGTGGTACTGGTGGAAACATTTATTAAAACTGACCACTGTCTGTGGTACTAGTGGAAACATTTGGTAAAACTGACCACTTTCTGTGGTGCTGGTGGAAACATTTGGTAAAACTGACCACCTTTTGTGGTACTGGTGGAAACATTTGGTAAAACTGACCACTGTCCGTGGTACAGGTGGAAACATGAGCTGGTAAAACTGACCACTGTCCGTAGTACTGGTGGAAACATTTGGTAAAACTGACCACTTTCTGTGGTGCTGGTGGAAACATTTGGTAAAACTGACCACTGTCTGTGGTACTGGTGGATACATTTGGTAAAACTGACCACTTTCTGCGGTGCTGGTGGAAACATTTGGTAAAACTGACCACTGTCTGTGGTACTGGTGGAAACATTTGGTAAAACTGACCACTTTCTGTGGTACTGGTGGAAACATTAGCTGGTAAAACTGACCACTGTCTGTGGTACTGGTGGAAACATTTGGTAAAACTGACCACTGTCCGTGGTACAGGTGGAAACATTAGTTGGTAAAACTGACCACTGTCCGTGGTACTGGTGGAAACATTTGGTAAAACTGACCACTTTCTGTGGTGCTGGTGGAAACATTTGGTAAAACTGACCACCTTTTGTGGTACTGGTGGAAACATTTGGTAAAACTGACCACTGTCCGTGGTACAGGTGGAAACATTTGGTAAAACTGACCACTGTCCGTGGTACTGGTGGAAACATTTGGTAAAACTGACCACTGTCTGTGGTACTGGTGGAATCATGAGCTGGTAAAACTGACCACAGTCCGTGGTACTGGTGGAAATATTTGGTAAAACTGACCACTGTCTGTGGTACTGGTGGAAACATTAGCTGGTAAAACTGACCACTGTCTGTGGTACTGGTGGAAACATTTGGTAAAACTGACCACTGTCTGCGGTACTGGTGGAAACATTTGGTAAAACTGACCACTGTCTGTGGTACTGGTGGAAACATTTGGTAAAACTGACCACTGTATGTGGTACTGGTGGAAACATTTGGTAAAACTGACCACTGTCTGTGGTACTGGTGGAAACATTAGCTGGTAAAACTGACCACTGTCTGTGGTACTGGTGGAAACATTTGGTAAAACTGACCACTGTCTGTGGTATTGGTGGAAACATTAGCTGGTAAAACTGACCACTGTCTGTGGTACTGGTGGAAACATTAGCTGGTAAAACTGACCACTGTCTGTGGTACTGGTGGAAACATTAGCTGGTAAAACCGACCACTGTCTGTGGTACTGGTGGAAATATTTGGTAAAACTGACCACTGTCCGTGGTACTGGTGGAAACATTAGCTGGTAAAACCGACCACTGTCTGTGGTACTGGTGGAAACATTTGGTAAAACTGACCACTGTCCGTGGTACTGGTGGAAACATTTGGTAAAACTGACCACTGTCTGTGGTACTGGTGGAAACATTAGGTAAAACTGACCACTGTCCGTGGTACTGGTGGAAACATTAGCTGGTAAAACCGACCACTGTCTGTGGTACTGGTGGAAACATTTGCTGGTAAAATCTAAAGAGAACTCTCATGCCATTCCACCGAATAGAAAAAAAAGTATAAATTGTTCTTCCAACTTTAGATGACAGCTTTGGACAACAATCCGTTAAATTTGACAGTGCTTTATGTCCAGCACCCAATCTTATCTTACACTATTATAAGGCACAGCAATAAATTATATCTAGCAGTGCTATGAGAACACCACCCAATCATATCTCACAGTGCTATAAGAACACCACCCAATCATATCTCACAGTAGGACGTGGTGGTCGAGAGGTAGCGCTCTCGACTGTCATACCGATGGTCACGGGTTCGAATCCACAGGATTAGTTCTCGCGGCCTGAGGAGTCCCCGAGTCCCATCACTCATACATATCCAACAGTGCTCATGGGCAATCACCCAACCATTGACACCAGGGCTGTATGGCCAAACATCAATCTCTTATCGCACTGGTATTGGAACAAACATAAATCATTTCACACAGTGTCAACTCTTTTATTTAGCTGTACACATTTTATATCGCCTGCCTTTATACCCTAACTAACCCCCCTTATGTATTCACGCCCCCACTCCACTGACCCCATGCACCACACTCCCCATGCACTCCCACACCCCCCTTGCACTCCCACTGACCCCTTGCACCCCCAATCACCTCATGGTTCCCTTTTTTTGTCCCCCGTATTTTCCCCTCTTCCTATTCTTCAAATACTTTGCAAATCAACTAAATTGAGTGTGTGGACGTGAGTGGCTGGACCAACGGACTGCAAAATACCTCCGCCAAAGTAATAAATTTTAGATTGGATGTAGGAGGAAAAAAAAATCCCTAAGCTTCATATTAGTGGTATCAATGCGCGCTGGTGGAGATGTCGATCTGTGAGCCAAATTACCGCCTCGTCAAATGATTAGCTCAAGCTGATTTCATCAGCCTGAAATGGTGGCCTTAATGAAATTGCTGGCGGGACACAAAAAGGGGTGGGGGTAGGAGTGGAAGAGTGGAGGGGGGATTATAGATTGCCAAATCTCCGCGAAATGGGGTTTTCTATTGAGGGGGGGGGGTGTCTCGGGAGGGAACGGGAGGGCATTTTTGATGCGAGCGTCAACAGGCGACTTTGAGCTTTGCCTATAATTCTCAGATCGCTCAACTTTATTCCGGAACGTTCGGAGCACACAGAGGAAAGAGAATAAAATTCTGACGCAGTATAAGAAGAAGGTCGTGACGTCATTTTCTTGGGGCTTGGGGATAAATAAAGATCGATGGAAGAAATACTAAAGTACATGGGGAAAAATTCCATACGGCTACTCTAACACTGGGCACTGGTCAGAACAATTGGGACTTAATTATGAAATCTGGAATGCCGTTGAAACGACTTTGCATCAAGGACAAGCACAAGGTCACCTTGAAATCATCGGTGGTTCTCGCTTTGTCACAATAAATAAGTTGCAATGGGTTCAAGGTCACTTGAACTATTTTTAGAAATAATATCATGCGATACGAACTGTTAAAAATGATATAGTTTTTAGAGAGAGTTTGTGAAGATCTTTGTTTAAGTTATTCTAAAAATAGATTTTTCAAATAATCTCGACCCAGGCAGTTACTTTATTGAGAGTACCTTTAAAATAACTCGTGACTTAGAAACCTTTTCTGAACAGAATAAGCGGTTTTAAATTAAACTACCCATAAAACCAAATTTTTTTTTTTTACTATAAATAAATATATATATGAGACATAACTAAAACTATTGATCATGTTCAATATAATACCCTCCGCGCGACAGACTAGCATGAAATTTAGCTATGTAGCTAAACATCGAAATAATCTAATAATTAATTTGATCAAAGTACATTCAATCAATATGAAACTTTTGATAAAATGCTTTGTTAGGTGACAAAAGTCTATGCGCAAAATTACTTCCCAGATAGGATTCCGGGAAGTGGGTCATTTTTTACTTTTATTTTTCCGCGGGACCACGACATAAAAATGCAAGATTTCTTGGACGAACCGATGTCTTAACTAATTTTGAATATTCAGAATATTGCAGCATTGAAAAGCAAGTTTCATGTGTTGTTGTGGCGAGTGACCAACAAATGTTTTGGTGGCTGAATGACCCACAAATGTTGTTGTAGTGGATGACCAACAAATGTTATGGTGAGAGACCAACAAATGTTGTGGTGAATGATGAACAAATGTCGTTGTGGTGAATTGGTAACTAATGTTGTGCACTTTGAATGTTGCTGTGGTGAATAGCAAACTAAAGATGGATGCTTTTACGGCGATTCACAGACTTATATTGAATATTCAGAGTTTTTGACTGTGTGTCTGTATGTGTGTGTCTGTCTATACGTGTATGAATGTGTTTTTCTGTACGCGTTTGTTTAGACTTTTATTTGTTAACTAGAAGCGACTAGTCTGTGTTCCTGAAGGTCTTGTCGACTAGTCTGTGTTCCTGAAGGTCTGGTCGACTAGTCTGTGTTCCTGAAGGTCTGGTCGACTAGTCTGTGTTCCTGAAGGTCTGGTCGACTAGTCTGTGTTCCTGAAGTTCTTGTCGACTAGTCTGTGTTCCTGAAGGTCTGGTCGACTAGTCTGTGTTCCTGAAGGTCTGGTCGACTAGTCTGTGTTCCTGAAGGTCTTGTCGACTAGTCTGTGTTCCTGAAGGTCTTGACGACTAGTCTGTGTTCCTGAAGGTCTGGTCGACTAGTCTGTGTTCCTGAAGGTCTTGTCGACTAGTCTGTGTTCCTGAAGGTCTTGTCGACTAGTCTGTGTTCCTGAATGTTCTAACGGACATTATGAGCACCGTCCACGCGCTAGCAGACAAATGACCCACTCATGGTAATCGTATTGACGTCATGGTACCAACGGTTCTAAATCAGTTATCAACTAATCTCAACGTTGTAAGTATAGTGTGGATCAAATAAGACTCGTAACAAGCATTTCCACATAAAACCGTCTTCCGATAGAAATCTGTAACAAAAATTGAGGTGGTAGGTAAGGAGGTTAGGAATCCTTAAATTGTTTCGATTCACGAAGATGCCCCCCCCTCCACTCCAGCTCCAGTTTATTGTTAGGATGTGCGTGCGGGCAATTTGAGGACGCGAGCCGAGACAGGGCTACATGATTTATAACTTTGGGTTAGGGACCCGGGCATTGGGGGCACCGGGCCGGTTGGGCACAGGGAAGAACATAATAATCTTGTGAGGCAAGCCAGGGGAGACCAGAGTGTGTGGACCTTGTTGGGAGACCAGAGTGTGTGGATCTTGTTGGGAGACCAGAGTGTGTGGACCTTGTTATTTTGTCTTAGCAACATCTATCTTGTCTGTAGTTATATCTATTTTTATTAGCAACTTCTACTTTGTCTGTAGTTATATCTATTTTTTTATTAGCAACATCTACTTTGTCTGTAGTTATATCTATTTTTTTATTAGCAACATCTACTTTGTCTGTACTTAATATTATTCAAATCTATCTGGTCCATACTAACATACCCGATAAGAGCCTAACAATATCATTAACCCCCCCCCCCCCCCCCCACACACACACACATACACTTTTTACGCACCACGACACATTTCAAAAGTTCTCAGAGGTTCCCAAGTTTCTTTACTTAAAATTCAAGAATCGATATAAATAATTAGAAATGTATGTCCCGTCCGTCCCGTATGTCCAGTCTGTCCCGTCCGTGAGGCTACTAATTTTAGAAAGTAGCGCACCAGAAATAATTATTTTCGAACATCCGCATAAAATTTTTAATTTGGAAATAAATGAATAAAACAAAAATTAATAAAAATAAATGTAACTTTTATATTACATTTTTTTATTGTTCTAATAAACATTTGCTCAAAATAAATAGATTGTAGCTGAAATCTATTTATTTTGAAAACGTCCGTCATTTTTGACGGGTGATACCCTAGTAATCATATAATATATTCTGTCTCTTGGAACGCTTTTCCCATTTCAGTTACAGTTACAGTAACAGTATGTTCAGTAACTGACTGAAATATTTTGAGAAAAAAGGAACAGAAAATCAAACTCCTTCATTGAATATAAATATTTTTCTTTGTTATCACGCACCCAAGTAAAGAAACTTCTCATCTCCCCCCACCCCATACTGCTACCTCCTTGACTCCCTTACCCCATCTAATTCTCTACCATCTCTTCACCGGCCCCACTCCCACATACATCTACCTCCTTGACTCCCTTACCCCATCTAATTCTCTACCATCTCTTCACCCGCCCCACTCCCACATACATCTACCTCCTTGACTCCCTTACCCCATCTAATCCTCTACCATCTCTCCACCCGCCCCACTCCCACATACATCTACCTCCTTGACTCCCTTACCCCATCTAGTTCTCTACCATCTCTGTTTTCACCCCCCCTAGGACGAAATGATTTCCATCAGGACGTAGTTACGTCAGACGTGATGGCTCCTGGGAGATGCTACTAGGTTTCATTCTAGCCTGGGACCACCGATGTAAAGGCTTTTATACCTAGGTCACCGCAGATATTAACGTATAGCTTGGGGAGACTAAACAGCTAGGTCTTGTACAGTTTGGGAGACTGATGGTTTATGTTATACATGGTGGGAGTGTAAAAGTTTAGGTTATATATGGTGGGAGTGTAAAAGTTTAGGTTATATATGGTGGGAGTCTGAAAGTTTAGGTTATATATGGTGGGAGTCTGATGGTTTAGGTTAAATATGGTGGGAGACTAATGGTTTAGGTTCTATATGGTGGGAGACTAATGGTTTATGTTATATATGGTGGGAGTCTGAAAGTTTAGGTTATATATGGTGGGAGTCTGAAAGTTTAGGTTATATATGGTGGGAGTGTAAAAGTTTAGGTTATATATGGTGGGAGACTGATGGTTTAGGTTATATAGGGTGGAAGTCTGAAAGTTTAGGTTATATATGATGGGAGAATAAAAAAACTAATCCTGACCAATGGGAGCAGGGGTGAAAGGTCACAATATCCAAGCCTCCGTGAAGTCAATGAATAAAATAATCACTTTTTAAACACGCTTCTTTGCCTAACTATGCGTTGGTCATGTCATGTGACGTCACAGTATGACATTGACGCGATCCCTTGTCATCCGAGCAAATACTCTCGAACTGAAACATTTACGTATGTTCTCTGGTGTCATCTATAGATTGATTCGGTTAGAGAAGTTTGTTGTGTTCAAACACGCGACGTCTGTTCTCGTAACACGAAAGATATTTCTTCAACCGGAACCACTTAATATCGGGTCTCTAAAGATTGTCTATTGTGGTTTTAGTTTAAGACGAGGATCTAGAATTTACAGCACGTGTATTTAATCTAATGAAAGGTGTTGCTTGGTCTGAACTTGATTCCCCTAGACCCCGCCTCCCCCAACCCTATTGATAAATGTTAGAATTGAAAATATCTCATTGTAGGCACTAACAAATAAAGATATTTGTGAAATCTTGGAAAACATTTTTATAAACTTTTATAAATAAAAGAATACCCATGACTATAAACCCCTGGGGAATAAACAAACCCAACTTCAATTTGTAGGAATCTCTGATGAACTATTTCCCCAAGACCCGAACGTTAAACATTTATATAAAATGCGTGCACAAAACGTAGCTGCACCGGAAGACATCCTTTATTGGACGTTTTCAAACTCACAGCTTTGAAGAGCGGCTTATTTGATGGGTTGCACCCATTGAACTTGACCCGTACTCTCGTTAAAGCAATTTCAATAGATTCTCTTCATCTAGTGTATTCAGCTTCAACAAGAGAAATGTTAAACAAAGATTCCTGACCCCATCCCTGCACCTGGGGTATGGCCATAACATCGAAGGTATGACCCCAATGTCTGAGGTATGACCATGACATCAGAGGTGTGACCATGACGTCAGAGGTGTAACCATGACGTCAGAGGTATGACCATGACGTTATAGGTATGACCATGACGTCAGAGGTGTAACCATGACATTAGAGGTGTTACCATGACGTCAGAGGTGTGACCATGAGGTGGGACGTGGTGGTCGAGAGGTAGCGCTCTAGACTGTCATACTGATGGTCACGAGTTCGAATCCACACGAAAGTGAGGATTTGTTCTCGGGGCCTGAGGAGTCCCCGAGTCACCCAGCTCCGAATGGGTACCTAACTAGACAATAGTTAGGCGGCTGGGGTAATGCGTGGAACCCCTATAGCCGTGGCCTGTGACCGCTGCATCACTTGCCAACAGATCATCTCTCATGGTCTGTGGACGCAATTATCTTCTGTATAGAAGGAGCGTCTGTATATCTAAGATAAGATGACGTCAGAGGTATGACAATGACGTCAGAGGTATGACAATGACGTCAGGGGTATGACAATGACGTCAGAGGTATGAAAATGATGTCAGAAGTATGACCATGACATTAGAGGTATGACCATGACGTCAGAAGTATGACCATGACGTCAGAGGTATGACCATGACGTCAGAGGTAATACCATTACGTCAGAGGTATGACCATGGGAAAATGTTGATGCTATCCATTGTTCGTTGTCAACGAAATGAGACTTAGATGTTTAAATGCTTGATAATGTTGATGATTGTCAACCTTGATGATTGTTAAGTTGATGATTGTCAAATTTGATGATTTTCAAAGTTGATGTTGCAACTAAAAGGTGCTAGGGTGGAAATTTTGTGACATCTCGCTATGACACTTCGTTATGTTCTTCTCCCAGTTACAGCAGTACAAACACGTGTTTTTAAAATTATATTTTGATTTCAAGGATCAACATAGAAATGATCCGTGTTGAGATCTGGCCTGAGATACACGCTCCACTGTGTTAAGAGAGTCACACTGGCTGAAATTTTGCTGCGCGGTTATTCTAACCAGTTGCGTCGCTCTGACACTGCGCGGCCTCGCAGCCTAATGGGAACAATGTGTGAAGTCGATACTTCCATTACCGGATCAGGGTCGCAATGGGGCTGATCTAAGTGTGAAAAAGTCAGCGACTATGTGGCGCTTAGAACAATGTAAGTTAACTTTATATTTTACTTTTTACGTATCCAAGATGGATTCAATCACCCTAAGTTCTCTCTGCTTGATGACTCGCTGGCACAATAAACAAACAAAGAAGTATCTTATCTTTTATTAACTACTAGCAATTTACCCGCGCTTGCTTCGGAAATTAGGATTTCAGTTAGCGCTGAGAAGCCGCGTAACACCAATTCAAAACACCTATTGATTTTAATCTGAATCAAGATGGATATACTAAATATATTAACTTCAACCGTTCAGGTTCCTACGTACACAAGAACTTGGAGATTTAAAGATGAGTCTTTTTTATATAACTCATATTGGAAAAAAACAACACCTATATTTCGGCAATCATCCCCCTAGTGAGAGGTGATTTAATTTTTTTTGCCTCTTACCATCGCGGGGGGAGAGGGTACTCAACAACTTCGAAAATTTTAAGTTTCTACCTACAGGGGAACTTGGAGAATTAGTGTTGATTCAGTTTTATATATATCATTTTAGGTGAAAAAAAGTTTTGGGCCCCCGGCGACCCATGAGAGGAAATTTTTAAAATTTATATAATTATTTTTCCTTGTCTACCTGACGGGAAATAAGATTTTCAATTTTATAAATATCATATAAGAAAAAAAAACGTTTTTGGGGCCCCGGCCCCCTAAAGTGTGTATTTCAAAATTCTTTTACACCGACTTTCGTCGTGAGAGAGTAATTAACAATTTCCCAAAGTTTCATGCTCCTACCTACATTGAAAATTGGAGAATTTGTGATAAGTCGGTTTATAATATAAGAAAAATTATATTTGGGCCGCCGGTCCCCCATTAGTGGGAATTCTAACATTCTTTTTTTGCCAATTTTTTTCGGGAGATTATACTCAACAATTTCCCAAAGTTTCATGCTTCTACCTACACGGGAAATTGACAAATTAGTGATTTTCAGTTTTTATATAGTATATATTTGGAAAAAACTACATTTGGGCCCCCGTTCCCAAGTAAGGGATATTTGAAATATTTTCAACCAGCTACCATCGCCAATGTGAATTTAGCAACTCCCCAACGTTTTATGTGTCTAGCTACACGGGCAATAAGTGAATGATAGATTTTGAATTTTTATAAATCTCATATAAAAAATATGTTTTTGGGGCCCCGGCCCCCATGAGTGTGTATTTAAAAATTCATTTATACCGACTTTCGTCGTGAGAGGGTACTTAATTTCGCAAAGTTTCATGCTCCTACTTACACGGAAAATTGGAGAATTAGTGATGAGTCGGTTTTTAATATAAGAAAAACTATATTTGGGCCCCCGGTTCCCCATGAGAAGGAATTTTAACATTCTTTTTTGCCAATTTTTGTCGGGAGCGTATACTAAAAAAAATTAACCAAAGTTTCATGCTTCTACCTATACGGGAAATAGGAGAATGAGTGATTTTCAATTTTTACACAGCTCATATAAGGAAAAAACCGTTTTTGGGGCCCCAGCCCCCATGAGTGGGAAATTTAACTCTTTTTTCCAATTATAATTGGGAGCATGTACTTCTCAAATTTCCAAAGTTTTATGCTTCTACCTACACGGGAAATAGGAAAATTGGTGATTTTCAATTTTTATAGAGAGAATATATGAAAAAAAATGTTTTTAGGCCCCCGGCCGGACATGATCGAGATTTTTAAAATTCTTTTTCGCCAATTTTCGTAGTGAGAGGGTACCCAACACCAAATGTTGATAGTGGGTTGGGTTATCTGGTTTGATCAGGCAACACACTCCACGCTCGAATTCTAGAGTAAAATAACCAGAATTTGTTTGTGTTTGTCGTTGCAAACGGAATAAGAAAATTGTTTCCATCCCTGTGTCTGTCTGAGTCTGAGGGTTGTAGTGTAGGTGTTTCCATCCCTGTGTCTGTCTGAGTCTGAGGGTTGTAGTGTAGGTGTTTCTATCCCTGTGTCTGTCTGAGTCTGAGGGTTGTAGTGTAGGTGTTTCCATCCCTGTGTCTGTCTGAGTCTGGGGGTTGTAGTGTAGGTGTTTCCATCCCTGTGTCTGTCTGAGTCTGGGGGTTGTTGTGTAGGTGTTTCCATCCCTGTGTCTGTCTGAGTCTGAGGGTTGTAGTGTAGGTGTTTCCATCCCTGTGTCTGTCTGAGTCTGGGGGTTGTAGTGTAGGTGTTTCCATCCCTGTGTCTGTCTGAGTCTGGGGGTTGTAGTTGTAGCCCTGGAATGAAGTGTTTACACGCAGCGCGAGTTTTTATTGCTGCCTCCAGCTGAAGTATGAACAACGATAATCCCAGAATACGAAACCACATTAGGCCAGATGAAATATTTATCCCCGCGGAGCTCAAAGTAGAAAACAACTTCTTGCTCCTACCCTCCCCCCNCCCCCAACCATCACCACCAAATCCTCACAGACATTGAGCCGACCTGAATTAGGTCAAACGGGGGCCAGGTTAACAGATCTTTCTTACATGTTTACCGCGAGAACAGCGGTTATTTTTAGCTCTCGCTTTAAAGACCGACGACACCGTAATACGTTTCGCTGGCATTACCCCCCCTTGAGGGGTGCTATTTTTAGCGATGAATCATCTTGAAATGTGATTCTCCTTTTGCTGTAAAAACAAATTTTGGTGCACGCGCTGGGGAACATTGCGCGCTTTAATGGTTGAACTGCGCCGTGGCAGGCATTGGTTGATCTCGATTTACCTGTTTCCTATACCCACCGTTGACCTCATCTGCAGCAGATTTTTGTGTATCTCTCCAACGTTTTCTTCACGGCAAGTATTTTTGTGGGTTATTTCGGAGCGTGTTTTATTATTTGTTCTCCACCTTATCTCCCCCCTGTGTGAATCACGAGAAGTTTAGCAGATTTCAGGCCCTCGCTTGGCCTCGGGTTTTGCATTCACATTAGACTTGTCTAAGATATATCGAGTACTTCGTTGGAATGGAGCTTCGCGGATAGAATACTCTGAGGTCTCAGAATTGATGGAGCTTCACGGATAGAATACTCTGAGGTCTCAGAATTGGATAAACGTAAAATGAAAGAAAATTACCTGCCATTAAAAAAAATGAACAGAATATCGGATTGTTACAAAAGTTACTTTGGATTATAGCGTGCTGGATAGATCCAATTATCCACAACTGGCATTATAAACATACCTTCCGTCGCCATGGAAGCTGTGTATAAATTACATGTTTCTTTTTTCGGAGATGAAAATTTTATATTTTCCGAGGATAGATCGATGATGGACAATACTGTAGCATTCCCCGAAGCCACGTTTGGTTGGTCATAGAGAGAAGAGTGGACAATACTGTACCATTCCCCGAAGCCACGTGTGGTCGGTCATAGAGAAGAGTGGACAATACTGTACCATTCCCAGAAGCCACGTGTGGTCGGTCATAGAGAGAATGCTGTAGCTGGACGCTAAAATTTTTAAAATAAAAAATGTTTCTAATGTTTTTTGCTCTGTTACATACAAACTAATTGATAGGTTACACATAAACTAATTGATAGGTTACACATAAACTAATTGATAGGTTACACATAAACTAATTGATAGGTTACACATAAACTAATTGATAGAACATGATTTTAAAAAAAATTGATATTGCGAATAAATTTATTGATTTTTAAATTCATCTTGATCATTTTCAGCATCTTTTTTGTTTTGTTCCTGGGCCCTTCTAGCCAATAGGGGGGGGGGGATCTGCGATTCTTAACATGAGTGGAAATAATAAAAACTGATTTAGGAACTGAATAACAACGGGGGGAAAATTACAATAACCTGGCACAGACAATGCAAAAGAACAATAATAATAACATGGCTTAAACATTAAATAAACCATTATAATAACATGGCTCAAACAATTAAAAAAACCATAATAATAACATGGCTCAAACAATTTAAAAAAAACCATAATAATAACATGGCTCAAACAATTAAAAAAACCATAATAATAACATGGCTCAAACAATTAAAAAAAACCATAATAATAACATGGCTCAAACAATTAAAAAAACCATAATAATAACATTGCTCAAACAATTAAAAAAACCATAATAATAACATGGCTCAAAAATTAAAAAGCCATAATAATAACATGGCTCAAACATTAAAAAAACCATAATAATAAAACGGCTCAAACATTAAAAAAACCATAATAATAACATGGCTCAAACATTAAAAAAACAACAACATAATAATAACAGGCGCAAGAAATTGCAAAAATTGAGAAAAAGAAAAAATTTACAATTGAAAAGATTCAACTTGACGTAACACGATGTCTACGCCCAAGTTCTAGCTTCGTGCACCAAACAACTTGCCCGAAGTAAACAATGGCGTCAAATATTTCATATTTCCAACAGATCGCCATATGAAATTAAATAGATCAGGGTTGCCAACCGTCCGTAAATTTACGGACTGTCCCTAAAGATTTGTCGTAAAATTGCCAGTCCGTAAAATTCCGTACAAAAAAAAAAAAAAAAAGTCCGTAAAGAAAATTGACAATCTCAACGTTTAAAAAAAATCAGTAAGTTGTGATTGTGATATCTATTTTCTAAATTCTAATTTTAATTTTTAAATTTAAAGTGTTTTTTAGTGCCATCTAACGCTCTATTAATAAACTGTAAGCGCTTTCTGGACAGCTAGGCTCGCGCGGCGAGACTCATCGCGGCAAGTTAGATTTGTTTAGATAGATCGTTAGTTGTACGTCATAATTACGCATAAATTATGACGACAGGAATGTAAAAAAGGTATTTGTTTTTAAAATAGGGCGGAAAAGATGTTTACAAGCGAAGACGATAGCAGCACTGTAGCCGCGGTGAAAACTGTGAAATAAACGAAAACGAGGATAAAATTATTGTTTAAAAAGCTAAAGTGAACCAAATGTGCTATTTTCAACCTACATGGATTACAAATGGCGAATTTAAGGACTGAATATCAACGAACAATGATTCCGAATATATCGCTGTATGTACGTGCTGTAGAAAGATATTTAGCGTTGCACCTGGTGGTGCACGAGACGTTCGCAGCTACGGTAGAAGCGAAAAACATATTCAGGCTTCCACATGGAGCATCAGAAGTAGAACACATTTTTAGCGCATTTTCGAGAAGTCGAATGCGCTATTGCACCCGTTTTGTCCGTCCGTCCGTCCGTCCGTCTGTCATCACCCTAGATCTCAGCATCCATAAGTCCTAGACCCATGATGTATATATGTTTTTTGTATGTCCTGACCTGCCATTTGTGCATCAACACTCAGTTACTCGATCCGTTAAAAAACCCCGTTAAAACTACCAAAAAACATTGCGAATCGAGAGATAACACTGGCGCAGGCAACGGCCGCCATTGCCGGAAGTCTTAGTATTATCAAAAGAATTAGGTTTTTTTTTTGTTGACGTCATTAGAATATGTGTAAAAGTTTAGAGAGTTTTACGTCATCATTTGTGGTGACTTCAATCAAGATCTTAGCGGCCCAGGGGCAGAAATTGAAAACTTTTTCGAAACAAGCTTCAACATTCAACTACTTTCACCAAGATTGGCAACTACGATCTATCAAACAACAATTGACGGAGTATTTGGGCGATTAGCTGATTACAATTTAGAATGTTTCATTTATGAGTCCTATTTCAGTGCCCACAAACCACTTGTAGTTAGATTAAAGAGAAAATAAAAAAATTTAAAATGTCAAGAAATGACTTTTAAATAATTTTTTTTCAGGTATATTCATTACACAAGAAAATTCATAAAAATATGTCTAAAATCTAAACACAATTACTGATAACTACATAATGCTGATATCTAACATAAGTACTGATACATAATACGAAAATGCGCTAACACGTCCTGAGTTCCAAAAGGGACCAGGCTTAACATGATTTTTTTCCCCTGTTAGTTTATTAAAAAACAAACTTGAGAAACAAATTGTCTACTCCAATGTTGGAAACTTTACTGACTGTGAGAAATGGACCGGGAAAAATTACTCCCACAATGATCGACAGTGTAAATGTTTCTATGTATGTTCAAAGGCAAGAGGGAATTAAACACTGTCAATGATGAATGTCATACAATAAACTAACGTTATAAAATATGAACATGGCAATAGAGACGTGCTCATATGGAGACGTTACAGTTTTAGATACAATGCTTAGATTATGTTTCATATTCGTTCGTTTTAAGGTCAACATTTTATGTTAAATGAGTCCGTAAAAAAAAAATTGTCCGTAAATTTTGTTGAAAATTCGTATATTTGTCCGTAAATTTTATTTTATTGAGTTGGCAACCCTGAAACTGATCTACTCTCTTATTATAATTGTTCAATTTTTTTTTTGTAACTTCTATTCTCTTATTTTTTTAAAAAAAGCTAGTGTGTTTTATCTAACATTAAATTACTTTTATTTTTAATTCAAGATCTACAGATTACAAGAGAAAGCGAAGTTTTAAAATATAAAACAAACATCCGGTTTAACACTGTTGTACTTGCTCAGAAGATCTTCACCATGTTTATTTAAATATTTATTGGACGTGGTTATGACACTTGGAGTTACATAAAGAAACTCTTATATTTCACATTACCCCAACTCTTATACTTCACATTACCCCAACTCTTATAATCACATTATCCCAACTCTTATATCTCAGATTACCTCAACTCTCATATCTCAGATTACCTCAACTCTCATATCTCAGATTACCTCAACTCTCATATCTCAGATTACATTTTCTGTCTATTGACCATATCGATCACGTGGTCACTCTCACACACATACCCACACATACCCACAATAATTCCCCATTCTCCTTGGTAGACACTCCAGATTTTCCCAAACCCCAGCTTATACTCATGCTTTCAGCCACCCCCTACAGAGGTTTAAGAATCCATGTCCCTCCCTCCCCCCGGGGCTTCTCTAGTACCAGCTTATACTCATGGTTCCAGCCACCCCCCTACAGAAGTTTAAGAATCCATCCCCCTCCCCCCGTCTCAAGCTTCCAACTCACAGTCAGATCTACAAGTTTATGAATCCCCTCTCTACGACTCTACGACACGCTTGATTGATTTGTACCCGGTCCCCTGGCATTCGTACAAGTGCTATCAGAATGGGCAGACACGAGCAAACCCGGGTAACCAAGGCAAGGAGTGTAACTCTTGCTGGAAGTCCTCTTGACATAACAGGAAATTATAAGAAGGATTGGTAAAGGTTTAGAGGGTAAAAATACATTGAGAGCTATAAACAAAAAAACCATGTATAAATTGCTGTGATTGTTGGTTGAGACTCATGATGAATTTAGCTATTGATGGAGTGGCCTGTAAGAATATTTAATCAATTTTCTATTTCAATTTCGACAAGAGATTTAAAGAGTTATAAAATTTAGTAATCGGAGGAGAAATTATAGTGCCTGTGCTCGGTTACTTGAATGACGTAATTGCTTGTATCGATTCCATCTCATTTATACATGTCATTTAGGTCGTCTGCATCGATTAAATGGTAAATAACTTGAGATTTGTTGATGAATCAGTTTTCTTAGTTAGAATTCTTATTAAATCCCTTCTACTAACTACACCGTCTTGTCTCTTCTTCTTTCTGTGTGTCGTGGTCCCGCGGAAAAACAAAAGTAAAACATAACCCACTTCCCATGATCCCATTGAGCTGATATTTCTCACATAGGCTTGTGTGACCTAAAAATGTATTGAAACAAAATTTCAGATCGATCGAATGTACCGTAATTAAGTTAATACATTTTTAATTTATCTCTATGTATCTTTATGTAGCATATGTTGCCGTCTGCTATAGTTGACCTCCAAGGGCCACTGGAGGTTCACTCCAACCCTCAATAGGACATGACCGTCTTAAAACCCTTTCAATAGGACATTACCGTCTTAAAACCCTTCCAATAGGACATTACCATATTAAAACACCTTCAATAGGACATTACCGTCTTAAAACCCTTCCAATAGGACATTACCATATTAAAACCCTTTCAATAGGACATTACCGTCTTAAAATCCGTTCAATAGGACATTACCGTCTTAAAACCCTTTCAATAGGACATTACCGTCTTAAAACCCCTTCAATAGGACATTACCGTCTTAAAACCCTTTCAATAGGACATTACCGTCTTAAAACCCTTTCAATAGGACATTACCGTCTTAAAACCCTTTCAATAGGACATTACTGTCTTAAAACCCTTTCAATAGGACATTACCGTCTTAAAACCCTTTCAATAGGACATTACCGTCTTAAAACCCTTTCAATAGGACATTACCGTCTTAAAACCCCTTCAATAGGACATTACCGTCTTAAAACACTTCCAATAGGACATTACCATATTAAAACCCTTCCAATAGGACATTACCGTCTTAAAACCCCTTCAATAGGACATGAGCGCCATTAAACTTTTAAAGGGGAAGAGGCACGGTTAACCGCCCATTTCCGCATGTGTACGGCGCGTACCCATTTATACACAACTATTTACTTGTACAAATCGTGAAGACGTTTTAAATCATCAATGCCGGATGTGGTCCACTGTTTAAGATGTTCTGGTTCAACCCCCAGCCCTCCCTCCCATGTCTAAAAACAAGGGCGACGCCTCTGAAATGTTTTATCAGACCACCATTTTCGTCACTTAGTTCGTACGTTCGATCAAATAATCAATAATCCGAGTCTAAATCAAATTTTACAATTCAGTACACATCTCAGAGATGCAAGTATAATGGAAGTAATCGATTGACTCCCTCTACACATATCTACATCAACGGTTCTCATCTTATAATACCAAGGACTCATTAAATGACCCCTACAAGACTTGCTCGAAATCGTCCACAGTGAAAACTGGTATATGTTAATGAGGTGACGCAATACCATCGCCAAAATGTCATCTCTAACAAAAATCCCATTTCAATGCGTTGTCCCTTTTCAAAAACAGTTCTCATTTGTCCCCGGTTTCATGAGATAGAATCTATTAGCATTTCCCGATTCAATCTGGCTCGTTTTTTACCCCTCCATTGTCAGGTACACATAATCGAATACTCATACATAATCGAATACTCATTTGGCGGAATGCAAGATCGACTCCGTACTGGGCCATTGAAACTTACCGCTGGCCGCCGCACGGTCCAGACAATAAGAGCTCCAAGGAAAATGACAATGGATATTTTCGTGGTACCCAATGCGACATTCGAGAGCGGCCAAGTGATTTAACGCCAGGTTTCGAAAATCATGCACATAGATCAGATGTGGTACACAAAGCAGTAAATCTTTGGAGTTGTTCAAACGGTGAATTTATAAACTTATTGCGTCACTTCCGTTTACAGACTTGACTTTTTTTTATACTGACACATACCAATGTTGATTACCACTTGAAGGTTTCTCATTTGTGAAGTTTTGCTTTGTTCCAGGAAGATTTGAAAAAACAAAACAAAAACAACAAGAAAACGTTAAGAGTTAATATGACGGAAGTTGAAATAATAAGAGATCAGAAAGAGTTATCTGCGCTGGAGTATGTCGAAGGAGAAATCTCAAGTTAAGATGCGGTATAACATATTTTTATGGCGAGATCTATGGGAGATATTTTTAAATTATATGTAAAAAAAAAATCAAGAAATTAAAAAAAAATACACCGAAGTTACTTTTGTAAAACTGGACACTGTCCCTCTTGCAGATATGGGGACAATGATCAAATCCTTGTACGTGATATGCATAATACGATAGTAGTGTTAGCGAAAAGAATATGTTTACTTGATTTCAAATGTCCTCGGATTGGATTTAAGTTCTCGTGACGACCACCTCACACACAGACTGCCACACACACATATTTCCACACACAGACACACACACACAGACCGCCACACACACATATTTCCACACACAGACACACACACACACAGACCGCCACACACACATATTTCCACACACAGACACACACACACACACAGACCGCCACACACACATATTTCCACACACAGACACACACATACAGACCGCCACACACACATATTTCAACACACAGACACGCACACACACCGCCATACAAACAGACTGCCACACACACATATTTCCACACACAGACACACACACACACCGCCATACAAACAGACTGTCTCCCACACGCACCGCCATACACACATATTTCAACACACAGACACGCACACACACCGCCATACAAACAGACTGCCACACACACATATTTCCACACACAGACACACACACACCGCCATACAGACTGTCTCCCACACGCACCGCCATACACACATATTTCAACACACAGACACACACACACACCGCCATACAAACAGACTGTCTCCCACACGCACCGCCATACACACATATCTCAACACACAGACCATAAAACACACACACACAGACCACCATACACACAGACCGCCACATACACAGATCACCACAAACACAGACCACCACACATACAGATCACCACAAACACAGACCACCACACATACAGATCACCACAAACACAGACCACCACACATACATATTTCCACACACAGACCATCAAACACACACACACACAGACACACACACAGACCGCCACACACACATATTTCCACACACAGACCACCACACACACAGACCACCAAACACACAGACCACCATACATACAGACCGCAACACACACATATTTCCACACACAGACCACCAAACACACAGACCACCATACATACAGACCGCCACACACAAATATTTCCACTGACAGACACACACACAGACCGCCACACATATTTCCACACACAGGGCACTTCACACATTGACCACCAAACACACAACCACAACTGAGGTGGATGGAAATCTACTCACTGTCAAGCTCTTGGTAGATCGTGAGATATGTGGACAGGGATGGAGGCAGAGTGAGTCTGGGGATGGAGGGGGGAGGGGGAGCTATCTGATGGCGAACTAGTTCGGGGTGGAGGGGGGGAGGGGAGCTATCTGATGGCGAACTAGACAGATCAAGAGATAGTTTGGTATTCTGTGGTCTTTTCATTTCTTTGGTGTTCGCGGGTGTCTAAGACTTTGGGGAGAGGGTGGAGGGGGGAAACGGGTTGTTTGGACTGACTAGAGGTTTGGGAGAATCGTTTGTTGAAGGTTTGGTTGTGGGTTGGTTGTGGGTTGGTTGTGGGTTGGTTGTGGGTTGGTTGTGGGTTGGTTGTGGGTTGGTTGTGGGTTGGTCAAATGGTTGTTGAAGGTTTGGTTGTGGGTTGGTCAAATGGTTGTTAAAGGTTTGGTTGTGGGTTGGTTGTGGGTTGGTCAAATGGTTGTTGAAGGTTTGGTTGTGGGTTGGTCAAATGGTTGTTGAAGGTTTGGTTGTGGGTTGGTCAAATGGTTGTTAAAGGTTTGGTTGTGGGTTGGTCAAATGGTTGTGGGTTGGTCAAATGGTTGTTGAGGTGTTTCCTTGACCTAGGACAACAAAGAAATGACTATATTAAATATGTTATCGTATTATTAAATAATGGATTAGCTGTGACGTCATGATTTACAATTTAAAGTTGAAAATAATTTAAAAACGTAGCAATAAAAAAACATGACACCTGCCATCATTGTATAAGAACACATTACACCTGCCATCATTGTATAAGAACACACTACAACATTGCCGTCTGCTTTTGAGATCTGGTTCATTCCGACTGTTTGAAAAAAAAAAGTTAAACTTTCTGCGTATGTTTGATGTGTAATGGGCTGCCTTGACCACATGCGACGGATTGGGGGGGGGGGGGGGGGGGGNGGGCGGAGCGACTGATCAGAATTAGCTGTCGGATGGGTGTCGGGGCAGTGGCGGGGGGTTGCAGTGAGGCTGGTCTCAGAGATGGTGTTGGTGATGGTGTTGGTGATGGTGTTGGTAATGGTGTTGGTGATGGTGTTGGTGATGGTGATGGTGTTGGTGATGGTGTTGGTGATGGTGATGGTGTTGGTGATGGTGTTTGTGATGGTGTTGGTGATGGTGTTGGTGATGGTGTTGGTGATGGTGTTGGTGATGGTGTTGGTGATGGTGTTGGTGATGGTGTTGGTGATGGTGATGGTGTTGGTGATGGTGTTGGTGTTGGTGATGGTGTTGGTGATGGTGTTGGTGATGGTGTTGGTGATGGTGGTGGTGATGGTGATGGTGTTGGTGATGGTGATGGTGTTGGTGATGGTGTTGGTGATGGTGTTGGTGATGGTGTTGGTGATGGTGTTGGTGATGGTGTTGGTGTTGGTGATGGTGTTGGTGATGGTGTTGGTGATGGTGTTGCCGATGGTGTTGCCGATGGTGTTGGTGATGGTGTTGGTGATGGTGTTGGTGATGGTGTTGGTGATGGTGTTGGTGATGGTGTTGGTGATGGTGATGGTGTTGGTGATGGTGTTGGTGATGGTGATGGTGTTGGTGATGGTGTTGGTGATGGTGTTGGTGATGGTGTTGGTGCTGGTGTTGGTAATGGTGATGTTGATGATGTTGGTGTTTGTCCTACAGAATGAGACAGCATAAAGCTTTTTAATTTAAAAAAACCAAATTACACCAACTATTTGTATAAGAAGACAATAAAATTAAAGCTTTATTTATGAACTAATACTAATAACAGTAGACGTTTCGGCTAATGCCTTCATCAGTACAATAACAGGAAATAAGTACTTACATAAATCTTAAAACATATTATGTGATAAAAAAAAAAAAAGAAAGGAAAAATAAAAACAAGCAAGGACACAGGATATAGGAAAAAGGAGGAAGTCAAAGTATCAAAGTAACAGTGAAAACCACAACCGGAAAACGATCTTGATCAGTAGTTGCATTATCCAAAATGCCGTCATGAATAACATTGTTAAAATGTGTAGACACAAGACAAAAAGTTAATTTGATTGTTACAAGCCCACCACAAAAAGTTAATTTGAATGTTACAAGCCCACCACAAAAAGTTAATTTGATTGTTACAAGCCCACCACAAAAAGTTTCTATATTTAAAGTCTTCATTTTTATTGTAAACGAAATTCACTTTGTAGTCCCGAGGATTTTATCTGTAAATCAATGTGAAGCTAACATCCTGTTCACGCAGCAATTCGGCCAGCGAGCTCCAATCAGCCAGCCCCACAGCTAGCAACAGTGAGAGCCGCTTAAAGCTGAGCTAACTCTTAAAGTTATTGTCCATTCCGAGTTACCTGCCCGTAGCAAGCTTATATTTTCCCAATAGAATGGTGAACCTTTTCAACTAACGATTTTGCTTTTCTCGAGCAATTTAAAAGTACTCGATCGATGTGAAAATTGCTCAACGGCCCAATTTTTCTCTATGGCAATAGAGATTGTCGTTACTTTTTTTCTCATTTACCAAAAAACAGTCGGTTAACTCAAAACCGAAATGGAATTTTAAAGAAGAAAAAGGGAAAACTAAAACATCCAACAATACTGTAGAATGCTGTAATTGTTTTGTGTGTTCTGATAAATCATTTAGCCGAATGTCAACGTCTAAATCTAAAAGTTTTGCCTTCATTTGTATCAGTTTTTAATTTATTTTAAAGGTCTGTCAGTGTTCTATTTTGTATAATGATTTAATTTTTTAATTAAAAATCAAATGACTACACGATAATACTATGAGTCATTCAATATTTCAGCTTTAACATTTGAAAGAAGGAAGTTGAGTTCGACGCCATCTTAGGGTGTTTAAGTTGGAGATGGCAGCAAATTAATGGTTTAGATAGTTCTATTAAATTAATGAATAATCATAAGACATGTTTCTTTTTTGACCATTTAATCTTATCTCATCTTATCTAATCTTATCTCATCTTATCTCATCTTATCTCATCTTATCTCATCTTATCTCATCTTATCTCATCTTATCTCATCTTATCTCATCTTATCCCCAGTTAACCTCTATCTAGCTGCCAATAACGTCTCAAACTCTCCACCTCACCAGACAACTTCAACACCACTTGGCCTCCAGTACCTCACCAGACAACTTCAACACCACTTGGCCTCCAGTACCTCACCAGACAACTTCAACACCCCTTGGCCTCCAGTACCTCACCAGAGACAACTACAACACCAATCCGCCTCTCGTACCCCACCCTCAGGTTTAACCAATCATCCCCCACTACATCCGTCTAAAGCACCATAACATCCCACCCCATCATACCATCCTGTAATCTCTCTTCAGTAGCATATCTTTCTACCCCAACATCACTCCCCCCAAGTCAAAACCGAATCTCTGCCCCCCCCACTCCAACATCCAGTTGAAACTGATTCTCATTCTATTAAATTTGATGCCAATTTAAAAGAGGGGCGCCATATAATATCGGATAATTTGAGTACCTTAAGTTGAGAAAAAGTGACTGAAAATCGATGAATGAGGAAATAGAATTATAGAGGTACTGAGTGCTAGTCGGGGAAGAGCTGAATGCTGGGAATAGGGGTACTGAGTGCTAGTCGGGGAAGAGCTGAATGCTGGGAATACAGAGGTACTGAGTGCTAGTCGGGGAAGAGCGGCATGCTGGGAATACAGAGGTACTGAGTGCTAGTCGGGGAAGAGCGGCATGCTGGGAATAGAGGTACTGAGTGCTAGTCGGGGAAGAGCTGAATGCTGGGAATACAGAGGTACTGAGTGCTAGTCGGGGAAGAGTGGCATGCTGGGAATACAGATGTACTGAGTGCTAATCGGGGAAGAGCAGCATGCTGGGAATACAGAGGTACTGAGTGCTAGTCGGGGAAGAGCGGCATGCTGGGAATAGAGAGGTACTGAGTGCTAGTCGGGGAAGAGCGGCTGGCTGGAAACACCGCATTATCTAAGTCAATTTAGGAGAACGTTTTCAAATTTTAATCTGAACGAAGCGCACCAAACGCACCCGTGCTAACCAGTGAAAACCCATTCAACACGGAAATAATGACTTTGTCAGACACACCGAATTCGTCGTTGTTAATTTGTCATCGTTCTTGATACAAAGATAAAAGAAAAATGTTGAAATTTATGCCACTTACAAAAATTTAACTTTAAAAAAGATTTGGCCAAAAACACTATGCTATTTAGTTAAGTTGAATTCATGTCGAGTTAATAAAAAGAATTTCTGAAGGCTTTTAAAACGACAAGTTCTATCAAAGACGAATAAGAAAAACACTAAAATGATAAACTGAAAATAGAATGACATTTCTTAAACTTAATTGTACAAAGAGCGGAGGCCTTTAGAGATGCTGTGAGTGTGTTGAGTTCACAGAGTGCAGGTGAATACTTGAGGGCTCCAAGCTTTGATTTCAAGATTGAGACTAAAATTGTTTTATTCTTAACATGGTAATAGGCGTCTTCTTGTACAGGCCGTCTTTAAAATATTCAAATTATGTTCTATTTTTAATGTGTACTGAGTTGGGACGTGTTACCCTGCGAGTTGGGACATGTTATCATGTGAGTTGGGACATGCTACCCTGCGAGTTGGGACGTGTTACCCTGTGAGTTGGGACATGTTACCCCTGTGAGTTGGGACATGTTACCCCTGTGAGTTGGGACATGTTACCCCTGTGAGTTGGGACGTGTTAAAGTGGGTCTGTAAAAAGTTCAATATACGTTAGGACAAAGTTGGCCAACCCCCTTTCCATTATTTTAATAATAGCGCCCCATACACAATTATCTCTGCCCATAGCTCACACGGCATACGTCACCTGTCCATAACCACACCCCGTTAGCTCTTTGCGGACGCCTCCCTAACGCCCCCTTGTGACACCCCCGGTGACGCCCTTCTTGGATACAAAGTCTTTTCCGCCGGCAACTGCCTCATTATCTCCATTGAGGGGATGAAGATAACTCTGCATATCTTTTCTCGGGAGCCTAAGTCCCCGGGTTATTGCTTCCCTTATGTAAGATAGAGCAGATAAAATATAGCAACAAGGGAGCTAACAGCTGCGACGTCTGCAGATGCAGACGTTACGTTCCAGAATTTCCTGGAAATAGTTTTAGCCCTTCTATCATTATCTACCTATCTCCATGGCAACCATCGATACGCCACTGGAGGGGTCGCGCAGGGGTGGGGATCGCGTTGGGGTGGGGGTCGTCGATTAGTGGGTTAGCTTCTAAATTAGCTTCATTTCATCAAAGTTCTCGCCCCATTTAGCTGGGTCAGGGGAGCTAATTAAAATCGATGAACAAAATGAAGTCTGAAATAAGCCAGTTGTCTCACTCTGTCTAAAGAAGTTCTTCACAGTGAGACTCAGGCATGTATTTTACCAAAGTCTAGCAGACACAGATTCTCAGTGAGACTCAGGCATGTATTTAACCAAAGTCTAGCAGACACAGATTCTCAGTGAGACTCAGTGAGACTCAGGCATGTATTTAACCAAAGTCTAGCAGACACAGATTCTCAGTGAGACTCAGGCAGATATTTAACCAAAGTCTAGCAGACACAGATTCTCAGTGAGACTCAGGCATGTATTTAACCAAAGTCTAGCAGACACAGATTCTCAGTGAGACTCAGGCATGTATTTAACCAAAGTCTAGCAGACACAGATGACATTAATTGACTGGTCAAATTGATCAAAGTAAATATTTCAATATATTTTATTTTTATTAGGGCCTTAGGGACATTCACAACTAATGGATATATGACTTGGACATTTGACTTTAGACATTATATTTTTTGGGCCTTAGAGAATTGTAGGCCTTAGGCTAAGCGACTATTGTTGCCATAAATGTAATAGAAAAAAATTTAAAATCTTTTCTATGATTCCTGTGCGAGGCCCCCATTCATCGGAGGACTTAGGCGGCTGCCTAGTTTGCCAATGCCTAAAGCCAGCCCTGTTTTAGGCTTGGTTATTAGCTGAGCTGGGCAATATCTGTAATCATGTTGATACTTCCTGGAAGTTTACACAGTTTAATATAGGATGTTCCAAAGTTCAATATATATTTAATTTAAAAAAATTAGATGTGAATTTGAACGACAAAATAATTTTAACTTATGAATGGAAGTTCGGAAATAATAATTGTCTGTAACAATTACAACAAACATGAAATCACCGACAACGATCTCTTTTTTGTTTTAAAGAAAGAAACCTCAATAATTATGTAATGATACAAATAAAATGTATTATTATTGTTCATAGTTAGCATAAAGATTGAAGCGCTATTCTCGAACAGGCTCAAATAGTGACTAAATATTTTAGAGTAAATTTATGGAAAAGTCAAGTCGTGAGAAGTTTAAGAGGTCAGCGGGGTTGATAATTTGATTGAGCTTGAATGGGTAACATTAGAAGTGTAGGGTGTCATTTTATGGTGTTTGAGGGTAACATTAGGTCTTGTGTGAGGTATGATTTTATGGTGCTTGAGGGTAACATTAGGTCTTGTGTAAGGTATCATTTTATGGTGTTTGAGGGTAACATTAGGTCTTGTGTGAGGTATCATTTTATGGTGTTTGAGGGTAACATTAGGTCTTGTGTGAGGTATGATTTTATGGTGTTTGAGGGTAACATTAGGACTTGTGTAAGATATCATTTTATGGTGTTTGAGGGTAACATTAGGACTTGTGTAAGGTATCATTTTATGGTGTTTGAGTGTAACATTAGGACTTGTGTGAGGTATCATTTTATGGTGTTTGAGGGTAACATTAGGACTTGTGAGAGGTATCATTTTATGGTGTTTGAGGGTAACATTAGGACTTGTGTAAGGTGTCATTTTATGGTGTTTGAGGGTAACATTAGGTCTTGTGTAAGGTATCATTTCATTGTGCTTAAAAATATTAATAGTGTTTGAAGACAGCATGGGATAGGATTTATGATAACATCGTGTGGAGTTTTAGGGTGATATTGAATAGAGTCAAAGATAATATTGAATAGAGTCAAAGATAATATTGAATAGTGTCAAGGATAATATTGAATAGAGTCAAAGATAATATTGAATAGTGTCAAAGATAATATTGAATAGAGTCAAAGATAATATTGAATAGTGTCAAAGATAATATTGAATAGTGTCAAAGATAATATTGAATAGAGTCAAAGATAATATTGAATAGTGTCAAAGATAATATTGAACAGTGTCAAAGATAATATTGAATAGTGTAAAAGATAATATTGAATAGTGTCAAAGATAATATTGAATAGTGTCAGAGAAAATATTGAATAGTGTCAAAGATAATATTGAACAGTGTCAAAGATGATATTGAATAGTGTCAAAGATAATATTGAATAGTGTCAAAGATAATATTGAATAGTGTCAAAGATAATATTGAATAGTGTCAGAGATAATATTGAATAGTGTCAGAGATAATATTCAATAGTGTCAAAGATAATATTGAATAGTGTCAAAGATAATATTGAATAGTGTCAAAGATAATATTGAAAAGTGTCAAAGATAATATTGAATAGTGTCAAAGATAATATTGAATAGTGTCAAAGATAATATTGAATAGCGTCAAAGATAATATTGAATAGTGTCAAAGATAATATTGAATAGTGTCAAGGATAATATCGAATAGTGTCAAAGATAATATTGAATAGTGTCAAAGATAATATTGAATAGTGTCAAAGATAATATTGAATAGTGTCAAGGATAATATTGAATAGTGTCAGAGATAATATTGAATAGTGTCAAAGATAATATTGAATAGTGTCAGAGATAATATTGGAGAGTATTCAGTGTTAACAGTGGATAGAGTTTAAGTAACATTCATTTTATTTAAGTCAAAGACTGGATGCTGTTTGAGGGGTAAACTTAGATTGTGGTTGGATGCTGTTTAAGGGGTAAACTTAGATTGTGGTTGGATGCTGTTTGAGGGGTAAACTTAGATTGTGGTTGG
>MUZC01004820.1:121234-135822 GCA_002072015.1 Radix auricularia | reverse complement strand
CAAGCCCCCGTCATGAAGAAAGGGGTGGGGGATTGAGCAAGCCCCCGTCATGAAGAAAGGGGTGGGGGATTGAGCAAGCCCCCGTCATGAAGAAAGGGGTGGGGGATTGAGCAAGCCTCTTCATGAAGAAAGGGGTGGGGGATTGAGCAAGCCCCCGTCATGAAGAAAGGGGTGGGGGATTTAAGCCCTGGACCCAGTTAATGTAGCAGAAGCCCTGGCTGAGCCGCTCGGCCTAATGGACAAATATTATCGCGACGTTCCCAGTCCATCTTCAAGTGACCACGAGAGCCGTGAGTCCACTAATATGGAAGACAAGCGAAACAGATAAGCCCAGGCAAGAAATGGACCCTATCTTCAGACCAGTCCAGTCGAGCCACAGGGAGAGAACTCAATTACCGGAACCTGTTTCGGCCACCAGGGGGGCAACACCACGTTCATGACGTCATGGCCGGGACATTGGGCAAAGTGTGTGTGATGGGGAGGGATGGGGGGAGTAAGGGGCCTGAACTCGACAATCTTGTAAGCCAGCACTTAGGGTGTTGGAAGAGATGTTGCATTATTCATTGTGGAACTTGTTCTTCTTGTTTACTAACGCCTCGGCTGTGGGGGGGGGGCTTGTACGAGGCGTTTCGAGGGTATCTCTCAGGGCAGCGCCTGTGACATTACTCAGGGCACTGCCTGGGACATTACTCAGGGCACTGCCTGGGACATTATTCAGGGTACTGCCTGGGACATTACTTGGACCTTGCCTGGGACATTATTCAGGGCACTGCCTGGGGCATCATTCAGGGCACTGCCTGGGGCATCATTCAGGCAGTTCTTGGAACATTTATCGATACATTTCTTAGGACTAAGTGTTTTGGTCGGGGAATTTTCGGTGGACATTTGATATGGGACAATCTCTGGGATTGTGTTTTTTTATTTGACCCTTCGTGGGGGTGGAACTTAACAGCCTTCTTCTATGGCACACTTGACCATTAGTTAGCACTCTACTCTGAAATCCTTCTGAAAAAATAACATCTTTTGAACACACCTTTGAGCGCTTGTCTATAATCTTTTCCTTCAAGTTTCAATGGCCTTTCTTTTTCTACTCATTGGTTAATTGTCTGAGCATCCTAGCAGTGTGAGCATCGCTCTGTGCGGGCTTTAGAAAGACGTTGTCAAGTTGGTAAAACATCTTGTACAAATCGTCCTAAAACACATTGATTGAAAGTTGCTAAGAAACAAATAGTTCACAAAACATCTTCAAACTTTTATTAATATCAACTAAGTAGCACTACAGTTAAAATGTAAGAGCCATAGTGTTGTTTATATTTAAAGCCCAACAACACACTTCTACAATTAAAGCCTTAGTGTGGTCTATCCTTAAAATGCAAACGATGGAGGGATTCAATTAGAACTGAGGACTAACTGTAATGGTCTGTGACGCGTCTTATGACGTCGACCGACCGGTTTAAATTCTGACGTGCTGTCACAAGTTAGGGCCCAAGTAGATTAGTTCTGTACCTGATAACCACGGCACGTGGGCCGTCCATTATATGTTAATTTGGAGAAGTAGGACGAGAGGGGGGGCGGGGCGGTGGGGCGAGTGGAGCAAGACTAAATGCGTGCAAGTCGGGGATAAAAGAAAGTGCAGAGATTTTTACAGGCGAGGAGGCTAGTTCGGGTGCAAGGGAAAAGTGGGTTGTGAGGGGGGGNTAGCGGTCTGTTAGAGAGCTGGGGGGTGGAGATTTGTAGCTTCATTTACAAGTTTTTTCTAATCTGTCATATCGTTAGTTTTAAAAATATTTTCACAGTTTCATAAAAAGACAAACCAAAAACAAACAAAAAATAACATAACGGTTATTTCTCGTCGGTGACTTTCTTAAAACTCGAGTAACCCCTTGTTCCTCCTACCATAACCCCATGTTTACCCATCACAACCCCATGCTCCTCCTCCCGCAACCCCATGTTCCTCCCACCACAACCCCATGTTCCTCCCACCACAACCCCATGTTCCTCCTCCAACAACCCCATGTTCCTCCTCCAACAACCCCATGTTCCTCCTCCAACAACCCCATGTTCCTCCTCCAACAACCCCATGTTCTTCCTCCAACAACCCCATGTTCCTCTTCTGTGTCATCTATTGTAACACTGACCATTGTTCTTTACCAGCCAACGCCAGAATTGCCAGAGTCAGCTCCATATTTGGCAGGTTGTACCCCAATGTCTGGAACAGAAGAGGCATTACCAAGGTGAAAGTACATAGGACAGTGGTGCTCCCTACACTGCGTTATGCATGCGAAATATGGACCCTGTATCAACGCCATGCTAAAAAGCTGAACCACTTTCACACAAGAAGCTTCAGGAAGATCTTCAGCATTAAGTGGCGGGACAAAATTCCAGACACAGTGGTGCTAACCAAAGCAGGTCTTCCCAGCATCTTCACCATCCTGATGCAGACACAGCTTCGCGGGGCAGGGCACCTGGCCCGAATGCCAAACGAGAGACTACCAAAGAGACTTTTCTATGGCGAGCTCCAGCATGGCTACCGGTCCCACGGTGGACAAAAAAGAAAGGCTTCAAAGACACATTAAAAGCCTCTCTGAAAGCGTTTGCCATCAACCCGGACACGTGGGGAAGAGCTGCTTTGGACCGGTCCATCTGGCACTAATTTATCCACCGAAGGTGCCAGGACATGCGAGGCAAACAGGATCACCGTATCAGATAAGATGAGGCAAGCCCGAAAAATCCGCGCTGCCAACCCTCCAGGAGACGTCCCACTCGTCCCATGTCCTTTCTGTTCCTGAACCTTCCGTCCCAGGTTTGGCCTCGTAAGCCATCTGCGCACGCAGAGGCAGAACCTGTCCCAGCAACCCTCGGATGACCAGAGTGGTCCTCATCGACTCGACGGACGAACACACCAGTATCACTAATCTATTAGCCCAAAGAACTGTTGCTCTAAGACATTTTAGACGTTAATAGACATTTCAGACGGTAAATAGACATTTTAGACGGTTGATAGACATTTAAGACGGTTGATAGACATTTTAGACGGTTGATAGACATTTTAGACGGTCAATAGACATTTTAGACGGTTGATATACATTTTAGACGGTCAATAGACATTTTAGATGGTTAATAGACATTTAGACGGTTGATATAAATTTTAGACGGTTGATAGACATTTTAGACGGTTAATAGACATTTTAGACGGTTGATAGACATTTTAGACGGTTCATAGACATTTTAGACGGTTGGTAGACATTTTAGACGGTTGATAGAAATTTTAGAAGGTTGGTAGACATTTTAGATGGTTGATAGACATTTTAGACGGTTGATAGACATTTTAGACGGTTGGTAGACATTTTAGACGGTTGATAGACTTTTTAGACGGTTGATAGAAATTTTAATATGATATGCACAGCGCGATAGACTTGCATAAACATTTACTTACTACACAGAGATACATCGAGATAGTCCAAAAAATTCATTAATTTAATTACAGTACACTCGATCGATGTACACAATTTTTTTATAGATCATTTATATCGTCACCACGAGTCTGCTTGCTAAATTTCAGCTCGACAGGCTAACAATCAACCAAAAGTGTTTGCGACAGACAGACGCTACGAGTTTAATATAAAGGATTTAATTAAAAAAAAGAAATTCATCTGAAGATAATATCTACGTGTAGCCACACGAGGTTATTTCATTAGGTTCCACTCAGAGGGAGGACGCACAAAGCTTCGTTTATCGTCGTTCTATATCTGACACACAAACAACTCCAGCAACAAACATTTACCTGAGATATTTGAACCGCATCATGTGATTAAACACAGATTTAAGTGCAAATCTTTCTCTAGGACGTTTCTGACCTCACTCGCCATTCTCTCGGTCTTCGGCTCGACCAAGCCTCGGGTGAGATTTAAACAGGCTCGTGTAATTTAGGATAAGCAAACGTAATGAAATCAAGAGGAGAGAATTACCTGAGTGATGGAGTTCACGGAGTACTGGAACACTTGGCAACTCACCTTGAAATATTTCATTTCATATCAGTCGTAAGTGGTATGTGGGTATGGTGTGTGGGTAGGGTGTGTGGGTGTGGGTAGAGTGTGTGGGTAGGGTGTGTGGGTAGGGTGTGTGGGTAGGGTGGATAGGGTAGAGTGCGTAGGTAGGGTGTGTGGGTAGGGTGTGTGGGTAGGGTGTGTGGGTAGGGTGTGTAGGTAGGGTGTGTGGGTAGGGTGTGTGGGTAGGGTATTAGGGTGTGGGTAGAGTGTATGGGTAGAGTGTGTTGGTAGGGTGTGTGGGTAGGGTGTGTGGTTAGGGTGGGTAAGGTAGGGTTCGTGGGTAGGGTGTGTGTGTAGGGTGTGGGGGTGTGGGGTAGAGTGTGTGGTTAGGGTGTGTTGGTAGAGGATGTGGCTTAGGTGTGGAATAGAGTGAGTTGATAGGGGGTGTGGTGTGTGTGGTTGGGTGTGTGGTTGAGTTGTGTGGGTAGGGTGTGTGGGTAGGATGGGTAGAGCAGGGTGTGTGGGTGGCGTGTCTCCAGTGTGTGTGGCTAGGTCGCGAGGCCCTCCCATCCGGCCCCAGAGACCTTTTAATCTCCAAAAAGAGACTATTTTTTACCTGTAGTCGGCCCCCAAACTGCTGTTTGACAGTTAATGCGGCCCTCCGGCTGAAAAGTTTGGAGATCCCTGGCTTAAACTATTGAAACACGTGATTATAACATGTGCATTAGTCAATTACTTGAAACTATCGGGCAGATATAGATCTATCGGTTGGAATAGTCACTAACGTTAAAATTGCAGGTAGATTCAGAACTAACATAGTCAATCTTTCAACAAGCAGGAAATATACCATAACACAATGGGATCGCATGAGTAAAATTCGCAAAACAACATTGAGATTTAAGTGAGGCGAATTGGAGGGAGAGAGAAGAGCGAGAGGAGGAGGGAGTAAGAGCGAGGAGGTATAAGAAGGAGGTCTAGGACCTTTTTCTTGTTGGTACGAGTCTGACTAAATTTACAGTTTTTTCAGAGTTTACAGATGTGCTAAAGAATTTTCTTTGGGAGACAGTACATTCAAAGAAAAAAAACAACCTTAGATATAAATAAATAAGACTAATTAGTTTGATTGAACAAATCTTGTATTTACCTACTTGAAATACTCGGGGGTCAAGGGGTCTTGGGGTTAGTTAAAACAAGTGAAATGTTATATTGAAGTTGAAGCATGTCATTTGATACACAGATATCTCACGGTATTTAGGGAATGACATTTGGATGGAATATAGCTCGAGATAATGATAAAAGATGACATTGGGAACAAAGATGACATTGGGAACAACGATGGAATTTGGAACAGGAATTCGTCTAAGATCTGGGAGGTCTCATCGGCATGTGCAGAAATACGGAATATCTTCTGATTGAAACACATATTACGTCAGTTACACGTAAATTAGGTCAGTTGCACCTAAATTAGGTCAGTTACACATAAATTAGGTCAGTTACACCTAAATTAGGTCAGTTACATCTTAATTAGGTCAGTTACACACATGTTACGTCAGTTACACGTGTCTGCCAATGTCTGCCCATGTGTGCCCATGTCTGCCCATGTGTGCCCATGTCTGCCCATGTCTGCCCATGTCTGCCCTTGTCTGCCCATGTCTGCCCATGTCTGCCCATGTCTGCCCATATCTGCCCATATCTGCCCATGTCTGCCCATGTCTGCCCATATCTGCCCATTCTCTTAATACTTTTACACTCCATTTCATTTGTTTTCCAGAAAACATATAGAGTCTACTGTTAAAACAAAAAAAAAATAATTAAAAATATCCTACAAAGGAACAATTCATTGAGACGCTAATTAAGATCTCGATACTATGACCCCAGAGATGCGGATTTACGTTTCGTTAGTGTCTTCAAAAAGATGCATGTTTAGATGGTGGTTTTATCGGCTAAGAGAGGCTTAGTTAGATGAAGTTTATATTCGAGCAGAGATGCTGGTTACTAACACAGTTCTAACGTCTGAGAGATGTTGGTTACTATCCCAGTTCTAGCGACTGAGAGATGTTGGTTACTATCCCAGTTCTAACGTCTGAGAGATGTTGGTTACTATCCCAGTTCTAACGTCTGAGAGATGTTGGTTACTGAGAGATGTTGGTTACTGAGAGATGTTGGTTACTGAGAGATGTTGGTTACTGAGAGATGTTGGTTACTATCCCAGTTCTAACGTCTGAGAGATGTTGGTTACTATCCCAGTTCTAGTGTCTGAGAGATGTTGGTTACTATCCCAGTTCTAACGTCTGAGAGATGTTGGTTACTATCCCAGTTCTAACGTCTGAGAGATGTTGGTTACTATCCCAGTTCTAGCGACTGAGAGATGTTGGATTTCCAGCCACCCAGCCATTAGATTACTTCTTCCCGTAAATTGCTGACAGTCCATGCTATTTTGAGCTCTACCTTCTCGGGTTACATAGGCATAAAGATTGCATATAGAAAACAACATACCTGTTACATAGAACACAACATACCTGCTACATAGAAAACAATATACCTGTTACATAGAAAACAACATACCTGCTACATAGAAAACAATATACCTGTTACATAGAAAACAACATACCTGCTACAAATTCCGAGCACCAGCAACAGGTGTTTTGATTTTATCCAAGGTCATAAGTTCTTGTTCTCTGCAAACAAATAATAGAACATCTTTTGAAAAATTTTATCACAACATATCCAGTAATCTAATAAAATAGAAATAGGGAAATAAAAAAAAACCCAACTATTTAAAAAAAGGAAAAGCCCGAAGCTAACAAACGAAAAATGCCTTGTGAATATCAAAACACAAAAATCAGTGGCAGATCTATATATTTTTTTCACCAATTTAAAGGGACACAATCTACGTATAATGGTTGATAAGGACGTTATTTTCTTAATTTATAAATCCCGACCAAATAAAGTCCGTCCAAGGACGTTACGCCGTCGTTTCGGTGGCATGTTGTACCTCCCCTCCAACCGCCGTTTCGACAGGCCATACACAAGTATCACGTCAAAAATATTAGTCGTTTCAGTTATAATAAATAATCCGTAAAAACAAGGTTTTTTTTTTAGTATAAATCCCAACGCGGAGCTCTCAAAATATGTACTCCAGAAAAAAAAAAAAACTACACCAAAAATAACTCGTTTTGAACGTATGCGTAACTTTGTTCAATAAGTAAATTATTTTAAACAATTTTCTTAGCTAATGATTGGCTGTAGGACTCTGTGGGAGTTTGAGGGACCAATCGCTATCGAGGACCGGACAGAACGGACAGAAAATTAAATTGCCTTTTTTTTATTATTATAAGATACTATTCGGATATAAAATCGTTTAAAAGCTATAGATTTTTTGTATCTACAAAAATGTATAAATATAGATAGCAGAAAATACTTTATTACAACATCTGCCTACAGTACAAGTACTTATACGTATAGATAGCAGAAAATACTTTATTACAACATCTGCCTACAGTACAAGTACTTATACGTATAGATAGCAGAACATACTTTTATAACAACAACTGCCTACAGTACAAGTACTTATACGTATAGATAGCAGAAAATACTTTATAACAACAACTGCCTACAGTACAAAAGGTTAATAATTATCGGTGGACGACTTTTTAAACTGTTTTCATGCAATCTGTTTGTTATATTTCATTGACGTAATGTTCACTAGCTGATAATTGTTGACGTTTATTTTCATCTCCTCTCCCTACCCCACCATTTATATCTAGATAACACAGTCCCCCCCCCTAACCCCCGCGAACTAATGAAAAGGTCAAAGGTCACCTTTTATCTCCATTAACCGTCAGATCTATCCAGCGGCATGTCTGAAAAAAAAAATGTTTGATGGTGGTGGTTGTGGTTTGGGGGGGGGGGGATTAGCTTGGCCTATAACATTCCTTTTCAAGAGATGTGTCAATTATTGAAATGGGCGTGGCTAATGTTTGGACAGTGACGTCATCCCTCGAGCAGCTGCGCCGTTTAATAAATGTCTTCAAGGCTCTAGTTTATTCGAAGACGGCTCTAATTTATTGGCGGTTAATTTTATTGAACAGATGTGTGCTTTGGCTACATCCGGTGAATCTCATTTTTTGAGGTGGAATAATTGGGGAGGGGAGTGGGGAGGAGAGAGCAGGGTTGTATTTGTTGGCTAAAATCTTGATTAGGAAGGTGATATCCGGTTCCCCTTGTTTCAAAGACAAAACTGGACATCTGAGATGGTCAGCAGTCTACGGAACCAACCACAAGAAATTTGTCTTTTTTTAAGTCCCACAGGTCAGGCGAGCGTTAGAATTTAGAGTGTTAACAACCTATGGCGGATTAATAGATTGGGGGGGGGGGCTGAACGGACTATAGGAGGGCCCCGTGCAGTCTTAATCCGTCCCTGGCTGTGACATGGATGTTACAAAAATGTGTACCTTGGTCGTTTCAAATTAACGGGTTGTGTAAAATCAGTTTAAGTAAATTAGATTCCCAGTAAATGATTTTTGGAAAACCGAATTCAAGTACATAATTTTTGTAAAACCGATTTCACGTAAATGGTTTTTGAAAACTAGTTCTAATGAAATCGCCTCCTTAAAAATTATTTTCCAGTAAATGGTTTCTGTAAAGCCGGTTTTAAATAAATGGTTCTCTGCGAAAGGTCTTCCACCAAGTCATCATGTTTAAAGGGTTTAATTACATTGAAATCCCACCCCCACCCCACCAGTGTAGGGGGTTTTCCCCACTACCCCACCGTCTGTTTGGTGGCTCTGATTTTTATATCACCGGCCGGGCTGCCGGCGAGTGCTCAAAGTCTCGACTCGTGGATAACATTTCCAATAATCTCTCCCCCTAACACCAACCCCCGCCCCCAGACTGCAGTCGGAAACTATTTCTAATAGTCTCTGGTTATAACGTATGGGCGACTACGTCAGAGCCACCAGTTCCTCTACGTCAGAGCCACCAGTTCCTCTACGTCAGAGCCACCAGTTCCTCTACGTCAGAGCCACCAGTTCCTCTACATCAGACACCAGTTCCTCTACATCAGACAACAGTTCCTCTACGTCACACACCAGTTCATGTACATCCCACACCAGTTCCTCTACATCACACACCAGTTCCTCTACACCAGACACCAGTTCCTCTACATCAGACACTAGTTCCTCTACATCACACACCAGTTCCTGTACATCCCACACCAGTTCCTCTACATCACACACCAGTTTCTCTACATCAGACACCAGATTTTGTTCTGTTCCTCAGTTCCCTTTACACCAGGAACCAGTTGCCATGGAAATGTTGATCTGTTCCTCAGTTCCTCTACACCAGGAACCAGTTGCCATGGAGATGTTGATCTGTTCCTCAGTTCCTCTACACCAGGAACCAGTTGCCATGGAGATGTTGCCCTGTTTCTGGTGTGATGTACAGGTTAATCAAGAGAGATGACCTTGTCGTGAGCCCCGCACACGAATGTGACATTGGCTGACTCCGCCCAGAATTATACTGACAGGTGTTGTGTAGAGGAGAGGGGGGGGGAATTTAACTCCTTCATGACGTAAGCAATTCCAGTTTTCTTTTCTTTCGGTCTTCCGTTTTTAACGCAGGCTTTGTCGGTGTGACAATATGGTTAAGTATGCCAGGAATTCGGTCTAGTGTTGTTTCTTTATTTTGTCTTGAAGAAATGCTTCTCTAGTTGTAGCTAGCAATAAATTTGAGCTTCCTTTTATTAAAAATTTACGCTAAGTTATAATACATATTTTTGACGGTAATAATACCATCGTCAGTTTTTAAGAAGAAAAAAACATGTTAGGAAGCTCCTATATTGTCAATGCTTGAGGCATGAAGATATACCAACGTATTTAAAAGTGTAAAGATGTGAAATACTTATTTTGTCACGGTTCCAAATGATATCAAAGACGGTAAACTTTAAACTTCATTTCAGGAGGAGGTTAGTGGCACTCTTAGATTCTAATCAGAAAAAAAAAAATTATATTTAAAAAAAAATCTCGGTTGGTGCTAGAATTTTTTTTTTTAACGCTTTTTTTTTCGAGTTTGACGTAGAAAGTTTCAAAGTAAAAAACAGATGAGCGCTATGTAAATCTTATCTTCATCTTATATGTTATGGGCGCTCCTTCTTTAACTGAAGATTATTGCGTCATACGTTTATCTATGGTTCGTGTTTAGTCCTGCATTCTTAAATACCGTGTAAATAATGTGTAAATACTGTGTAAATGCTGTGAAGGTAATTTGTAAATACTGTGTAAATACTGTATAAATACTTAGTAAATACTGTGCAAATAATGTTAAACTTATTCCAAACTATAACACAGGCAGTTAAATGATTCTGACATGGCTCATTTTACATTCTCGATAGCGGTGGGACGTGGTGGTCGAGAGGTAGCGCTCTCGACTGTCATACCGATGGTCACGGGTTCGAATCCACACGAAGGTGAGGATTTGTTCTCGCGGCCTCAGGAGTCCCCGAGTCACCCAGCTCCGAATGGGTACCTAACTAGACAATAGTTAGGCGGCTGGGGTAATGCGTGGAACCCCTATAGCCGTGGCCTGTGACCGCTGCATCACTTGCCAACAGATCATCTCTCATGGTCTGTATAGATGGAGCGTCTGTATATCTAAGATAAGATAGCGAGATCGCCTCACAAGCTGAGGGGGGGGGGATATAGCCCCCATTAAAGCCACAATAAAAATGTTGATGAATGACTATCGCTAAAATGTCACCCAGAGACCTGGAGAGGAGATGGGCGCCGCCAAGGTCTACCAAGCCCCGAGAAAGTTCTAACGGAAACATCAGAACGAGGTTATGGGACACTAAAAAAACCTCCTTGGCCAGTGGGGCATGGCTCATTGGACAGGGGGTAATGGCTCGTTGGACAGGGGGGAATGGTTCCTTGGACAGTGGGGCATGGCTCATTGGACAGGGGGTCATGGCTCGTTGGACAGGGGGTCATGGCTCGTTGGACAGGGGGTAATGGCTCGTTGGACAGGTGGTCATGGCTCCTTGGACAGTGGGGAATGGCTCATTGGAAAATTTGGGAATGGCTCTTTGGACATAATCTCTTCAACCATGTGAAGACAATATTAACTGTGTACCTTCACTTCTCTATTCCTCGCCCTAGAGAAATCTTTTATTGTATTATCAATGGAAACAAAAGTCTCGACGATGTCTAAATTGATAGAGATCTTATAATTAGTTTAGATGCCATATTGATAAAGATCTTATAATTAGTTTAGATGTCATATTGATGAAGGTCTTATAATTAGTTTAGAACTCATATTGATAAAGATCTTATAATTATTTTAGATGTCATATTGATAAAGATATTAGAATTATTTTAGATGTCATATTGATAAAGTTTGTATAATTAGTTTAGATGTCAATATTGCTATTTTTCTTATAATTAGTTAAGATCTCAAATTGATAAAGATCTTATTATTAGTTAAGATGTCTAATTGATAAAGATCGTATTATTAGTTTAGATGTCATTTTGATAAAAATCTGTTAATTAGTTTAGATGTCATATTGATAAAGGTCTTATAAATAGTTTAGATGTCATATTGATAAAGGTCTTATAATTAGTTTAGATGACATATTGATAAAGGTCTTATAATTAGTTTAGATGTCATATTGATAAATGTCTTATAATTAGTTTAGATGTCATATTGATAAAGGTCTTATAATTAGTTTAGATGTCATATTGATAAAAATTTTATACTTATTTTAGATGTATTGATAAAGATTGTATAATTAGTTAAGATGTCAAATTGATAAAGGTCTTATAATTAGTTAAGATGTCAAGTTGATAAAGATCGTATAATTAGTTAAGATGTCAAATTGATAAAGATCGTAAAATTAGTTTAGATGTCAAATTGATAAAGATCGTATAATTAGTTTAGATATCACATTGATAAAGATCGTATAATTAGTTTAGATGTCATATTGATAAATGTCTTATAATTAGTTTAGATGTCATATTGATAAAGGTCTTATAATTATTTTAGATGTCATATTGATAAAAAATTTATACTTATTTTAGATGTATTGATAAAGATTGTATAATTAGTTAAGATGTCAAATTGATAAAGGTCTTATAATTAGTTAAGATGTCAAGTTGATAAAGATCGTATAATTAGTTTAGATGTCAAATTGATAAAGATCGTAAAATTAGTTTAGATGTCAAATTGATAAAGATCGTATAATTAGTTTAGATATCACATTGATAAAGATCGTATAATTAGTTTAGATGTCAAATTGATAAAGATCTTATAATTAGTGTAGATGTCAAATTGATAAAGATCGTATAATTAGTTTAGATGTCAAATTGATAAAGGTCTTATAATTAGTTTAGAGGTCAAATTGATAAAGATCTTATAATTAGTTAAGATGTAAAATTGATAAAGATCTTATAATTAGTTTTGATGTCAAATTGATAAAGATCTTATAATTAGGTAAGACTCAAATTGATAAAGATCTTATAATTAGTTTAGATGTCAAATTGATAAAGGTCTTATAAATAGTTAAGAAGTCATATTGATAAAGATCTTATAATTAGTTTAAATGCCATATTGATGAACGTCTTATAATTAGTTTATAACTCATATTGATAAAGATCTTACAATTAGTTAAGAGGTCAAATTGATAAAGATCTTATAATTAGTTTACATGTCAAATTGATAAATATCGTATAATTAGTTTAGATGTCAAATTGATAAAGATCTTATAATTAGTTAAGAAGTCAAATTGATAAATATCGTATAATTAGTTTACATGTCAAATTGATAAATATCGTATAATTAGTTTAGATGTCAAATTGATAAAGATCGTATAATTAGTTTAGATATCAAAATGATAACGGTCTTATAATTAGTTTAGATGTCAAATTGATAAAGATCTTATAATTAGTTTAGATGTTTAGTCTTTAAATGATAGAGATTTTAAAATTTCATATCTTTAGTCGCCCAAGATGTTATTGTGCCTCATAAATTTATTTTTAGTAAGACACGTGATTTTTTAAAAAGTTGTTGTTGTTGCTGTTGTAGTTGCTGTTGTTGTTGCTGTTGTTGCTGTTGTTGTTGCTGTTGTTGTTGCTGTTGTTGTTGCTGTTGTTGTTGTTGTTGTTGCTGTTGTTGTTGCTGTTGTTGTTGCTGTTGTTGTTGCTGTTGTTGCTGTTGTTGTTGCTGTTGTTGTTGCTGTTGTTGTTGCTGTTGTGTACAAAATTGAGTCTAGTGATGGGAAACATCTCAAAGTCTCTCTCCGGTCATTGTGCCGAATGCAATCAACATTCATTAGCGCTGATTGTAATCGATTATTCCGTTATCCTTTTGCAGCACAAGTAATGTGTATTAATTACTTGGATAATCAATAAATGTCGCAGATCGATTCCGGTCCTTATTATGAGCATTTCATTCCATCCCCTATAGATTTTCTCAGCTTTGGCATTGTTGATATTATTTGGTATGAGCAGCCGAGTTCTATAAATAGACATCGACGAGTCAAACAATGTGTCTTAAAACGTGTGACGTCAGTGAAGCTATTAATAGTTTGCTCGTTTCTGTTAATGTTTCAAATAAAATTATTTAAAATTTGAATTGTTTGAAGAAAATACATTAACGAAATAATAATTTTATAGAGATTAGTTAGCATACTCATCGCTTTGACAATGTCACAGCAATGGTTTTATCAATGTTACCAATATGGTTTTATCCTTGTCACAGCAATGGTTTTATCAATGTCACAGCAACGGTTTATTCAATGTCGCAGCAATACTTTTATCAATGTCACAGTAATTGTTTTATCAATGTCACAGCAATGGTTTTATCAATGTCACAGCTATGGTTTTATCAATGTCACAGCAATGGTTTTATCACTGTCACAGCAATGATTTGAAAGACATCACAAGAATATCACAGCAATGGTTTTTAGTCTACCCCAGAGAAACTCAAAAATCTACAGTCGAGACAACTCCTCAATGTTTTCACCACAAGCCTAGAGCGCGTTATTTGGGCACGTGATACTAGAAAAGATTGCACGTCATAAAATCACACAAGTCATATACAGAATATTTAGAACGCATTATCACAAACAAATGCAAGCAAGATGTGAAGACAAAATATTTGCGCATAAAATTGGGTTTACGTTATTCTTTATAAACAACCAATGTTCCCATAAACTGCGCGGCCGCACAGATATTTGACCGACGCCGCGCAGCAGTTAGAATCACCGTGCAGCAAATTTTGTAAAAATATGGCACAAAAAAAGACGTTGTGCAACTTTGCAAACGAGTTGTTTTTTAAAACTTTGATCGCAGACCAACGAAGCTTAGAGAGAAGAGTGTAAGCAACGGCTTCTGTGTACATAGTCTAGTATTACACTAGATTTACATAGTCTAGTATTACACTAGTTTTAAATAGTCTAGTATTACACTAGATTTACATAGTCTAGTATTACACTAGATTTACATAGTCTAGTATTACACTAGATTTACATAGTCTAGTATTACACTAGATTTACATAGTCTAGTATTACACTAGATTTACATAGTCTAGTATTACACTAGATTTACA
>MUZC01004820.1:106977-121205 GCA_002072015.1 Radix auricularia | reverse complement strand
AGTCTAGTGTTACNGTTTTATCAATGTCACAGCAATGGTTTTATCACTGTCACAGCAATGATTTGAAAGACATCACAAGAATATCACAGCAATGGTTTTTAGTCTACCCCAGAGAAACTCAAAAATCTACAGTCGAGACAACTCCTCAATGTTTTCACCACAAGCCTAGAGCGCGTTATTTGGGCACGTGATACTAGAAAAGATTGCACGTCATAAAATCACACAAGTCATATACAGAATATTTAGAACGCATTATCACAAACAAATGCAAGCAAGATGTGAAGACAAAATATTTGCGCATAAAATTGGGTTTACGTTATTCTTTATAAACAACCAATGTTCCCATAAACTGCGCGGCCGCACAGATATTTGACCGACGCCGCGCAGCAGTTAGAATCACCGTGCAGCAAATTTTGTAAAAATATGGCACAAAAAAAGACGTTGTGCAACTTTGCAAACGAGTTGTTTTTTAAAACTTTGATCGCAGACCAACGAAGCTTAGAGAGAAGAGTGTAAGCAACGGCTTCTGTGTACATAGTCTAGTATTACACTAGATTTACATAGTCTAGTATTACACTAGATTTACATAGTCTAGTATTACACTAGATTGACATAGTCTAGTATTACACTAGATTTACATAGTCTAGTATTACACTAGATTTACATAGTCTAGTATTACACTAGATTTACACAGTCTAGTATTACACTAGATTTACATAGTCTAGTATTACACTAGATTTACACAGTCTAGTACTACACTAGATTTACACAGTCTAGTATTACACTAGATGTACACAGTCTAGTATTACACTAGATTTCAATAACGCGACAACTAGTTTTTAGCTTCGAGTAAATAAAGTATGTTTGTTTGTTTGTTAATTTGTTTGTTTGTTTGTTCGTTCGTTCGTTCGTTCGTTCGTTCGTTCATTCGTTCGTTCGTTCGTTCGTTCGTTCGTTCGTTCGTTCGTTCGTTCGTTCGTTCGTTCGTTCGTTCGTTCGTTCGTTCGTTCGTTTGTTTGTTTGTTTGCTTGTTTGTTTGTTTGTTTGTTTTTTCGTTCGTTTCTTTGTTTGTTTGTTCGTTTGTTTGTTTGTTTGTTTGTTCGTTTGTTTGTTTGTTTGTTTGTTTTTCTTGCCATGTTTTGAGTTCAGGTGTTAATAAAATAACTCAACAAACCAATCAGACATTCAAGTTGTGACTGGCTAGAGGAAGACGAAGGTCGATAAGAAACGGATGTTGACACTGAGAAAAGAATTCCGGAAGTCAACATAATTTGAAACAACTATTTTTTTTTAAATAAAGGAAAAATAAAAAGAACATATAATAAATAAAACAATGACCAAAGCTGTAATGATCAATGTGTTCGTTAATTTCATAAACAAGAGTTAAAACACAAGAGTTAAAACACAAGAGTTAAAATACAAGAGTTAAAACACAAGAGTTAAAACACAAGAGTTAAAACACAAGAGTTAAAACACAAGAGTTAAAACACAAGGGTTAAAACACAAGAGTTAAAACACAAGAGTTAAAACACAAGAGTTAAAACACAAGAGTTAAAACACAAGAGTTAAAACACAAAACAAGAGTTAAAACTCAAGAGTTAAAACACAAGAGTTAAAACACAAGGGTTAAAACACAAAAGTTAAAACACAAGAGTTAAAACACAAGGGTTAAAACACAAGGGTTAAAACACAAGAGTTAAAACACAAGAGTTTTAACACAAGAGTTAAAACACAAGAGTTAAAACACAAGAGTTAAAACACAAGAGTTAAAACACAAGAGTTAAAACACTAGAGTTAAAACACGAGAGTTAAAACGCAAGAGTTAAAACACAAGAGTTAAAACACAATTCCGCCCGCTTCTAAAGCATTGCATTAAAAGAATAATAAATATTCATTAAAAATAGATTAAAATACATAAAGTAAACACAAAAATATTGAAAAGTCTAATTGGTCTGAGCGAATCTAAGGCGCCTTAAACAATTTTTTTTCCCAAGACGGCAATTAGAGTAGCCTCCCTCTCCAGGTCTGGGGAAGCAGAAAGAAGCAGACAAATCCGGCAGCCATTAGCATGGGCAGACAAGCAAGTCCAGGGGGGATTACAATGTGAGTTTCGACTAAAACTGACTGTTCGCGTCCACCGAACCGGGCATAGCTGCGCACTAAGCCATCTTTAATGAATGTGTGCCGTCGGGATTACGTCCCACAATGCACTGCGTAAGCGGGGCTCTCTATCCGCATCCATGGATCCCGAACCTCGTCCAATCCACACAAGCATCGTCGCCCTTAAACCACCCACTCTCTCCCACCCACTCTCTCACACCCACTATCTCCCACCCACTCTCTCCCACCCACTCTCTCCCACCCACTCTCTCCCACCAACGATCCACAATCCCAAACTTTTACTCAAAATTCTATTTGGAGACTTTGTCTCGTAGTGATACCGTATTATCAGCTTCACTAATTCGATGCATATTTCCCACGAGATAATGTGAAAATGAACGTCTTGAACCGATGAGGAGACGACGAGTTCGTATCTCTGGGATGGAGATAATTCATCGAGGGTGCGCCGAGGTTTTCAGAACATCACTATATTTCAAACCAGTTGAAACCAGAGTGATCGCGTGAGGCTTGGAGGCGCCCCCGCTTCATTTCGGTTGTGTGCCATCGGTGTTCAGAGATAAAATTAAAACTGTATTTTCACATTTAACAGCTTTGGGTCTTTTAAATTTGTGAGGTCCCTTGTAGCCTGAAGTGCTGTTAGTGTTGAAACCGAGAGGAAAATTCCCTCCACTATAAGAAGCGCGCCAGAAAGTGTCTTACTGTGAAGGGAAATAAAGCGCCATGGGTTGTCCTCCTGAAATATATAGACATTGAAATTGATATATTATCGTTTATTTTCGTCTGCCGCTTTACATTGGGTTCTCGGACCACGTGATCGTGACCCCCACGGTCCTGACCTCGCTATCAGCTCGTCAGAAGATGGTTCAATGTTTATCGTGACATCTCGCTCTCACCACGTTCAGCGCTTGACACTCACGCGAATACATTCTAGCACTCACTACAGGGGTGTCAGCGCCCTGGGTTATGCAATTCTCAGTCAGTACAGGGGTGTCAGCGCCCTGGGTTATGTACTAAAGTAGCACTACAGTGGTGTCAGCGCTCTGGGCTATGTACTAAAGTAGCACTACAGGAATGTCAGTGCCCTGGGCTATGTACTAATGTAGCACTAAAGAAATGTCAGCGCCCTGGGCTATGTACTAATGTAGCACTACAGTGGTGTCAGCGCCCTAGGCTATGTACTAAAGTAGCACTACAGTGGTGTCAGCGCCCTGGGCTATGTACTAAAGTAGCACTACAGGGGTGTCAGCGCCCTGGGCTATGTACTAATGTAGCACTACAGGTGTGTCATTGCATTGGGCTATGTACTAAAGTAGCACTACAGTGGTGTCAGCGCCCTGGGCAATGTTTTAATGTAGCACTACAGTGGTGTCAGCGCCCTGGGCTATGTACTAATGTAGCACTACAGGTGTGTCATTGCATTGGGCTATGTACTAAAGTGGCACTACAGTGGTGTCAGCGCCCTGGGCTATGTACTAATGTAGCACTACAGTGGTGTCAGCGCCCTGGGCAATGTTTTAATGTAGCACTACAGTGGTGTCAGCGCCCTGGGCAATGTTTTAATGTAGCACTACAGTGGTGTCAGCGCCCTGGACTATGTACTAAGGTGGCACTACAGTGGTGTCAGCGCCCTAGGATATGTACTAATGTAGCCCTACAGGTGTGTCATTGCATTGGGCTATGTACTAATGTAGCACTACAGTGTGTCTGCGCCCTAAGTACTATATTTTAATTTAAAACACAATGTTGTGCACCAAATAAATCTGAAGATGAAATCATGTATTATCGGTCTGTTTTGGGATAAAACTTTTACACCCCGCTAGAGCAATAGGTCTTAAAAGCACTTTCCCTAGCGTAAATATTCCAAAGGACCCCAGGGAAAGGATGTTAAAGGGGATGAACCCAGAGTTAAAAAAAGTTTATTAAAGAGACGTTCTCCTTTCCAATTATCGCGAGTTTCATTGTGAGCACTAGTGATGTCTTCTTTAAATTATACTTAAAAAAAAAAAAAAGATAATTTGACAATTTGATGAATAGAACATTCCAGTCAGCTGTGTCAATACGTCGGCCATTGGTCAACAAAACAATTGATGAAATAAACATGTCCAGCCTAAATAGAATACAAGATGTGCAGCGAATTATGTGATTAAAACAATAAACTAAAACTTAATTAACAGACTATCGTAGGTGAAAAATCATTGAGTAAAGATTAAAAAGATAAATTAACAAAAGAAACGAAACGAAAAAATGTGGGGAAAAAAAGAACTACACAAAAATTCAGGATATAAGAAGAGGAAGGAGTTATCAAAAAGTTCAGTTACAAACACAACGAGCATAAAGTACCACGGTTAAGTAAAAGTGTCACTTTAGCTTAATCCATGTGGATGGAACAAATGTATCCAATATTTTTTATAAATATATTCTCCATGTAAGTCCTATCCTAGGTATAACTCGCACATAGAATGAAATTAACTGCAATATCTGAAGTCACACTACGTTCAGCGGTGTTGAAGTGTTTAAACACAGAACATCAGACCTGCTTAATTATTGTACAGATATTCTCTTAACCAATCTCCCAGGTAAGGGACGACCTCTCTCAGCCAATCTCCCAGGTAAGGGACAAACTCTCTCAACCAATCTCCCAGGTAAGATACCTCTCTCAACCAATCTCCCAGGTAAGGGACGACCTCTCTCAACCAATCTCCCAGGTAAGATACCTCTCTCAACCAATCTCCCAGGTAAGGGACGACCTCTCTTAACCAATCTCCCAGGTAAGATACCTCTCTCAACCAATCTCCCAGGTAAGGGACGACCTCTCTCAACCAATCTCCCAGATAAGGGACGACCTCTCTCAACCAATCTCCCAGGTAAGATACCTCTCTCAACCAATCTCCCAGGTAAGATACCTCTCTCAACCAATCTCCCAGGTAAGGGACGACCTCTCTCAACCAATCTCCCAGGTAAGGGACGACCTCTTTCAACCAATCTCCCAGGTAAGGGACGACCTCTCTCAACCAATCTCCCAGGTAAGGGACGACCTCTCTCAACCAATCTCCCAGGTAAGTGACGACCTCTCTCAACCAATCTCCCAGGTAAGATACGACTTCTCTCAACCAATCTCCAAGGTAATGTATGACCTCTCTCAACCAATCTCCCAGGTAAGGGACGACCTCTCTCAACCAATCTCCCAGGTAAGATACGACCTCTCTCAACAAATCTTCCAGGTAAGGGACGACCTCTCTCAACCAATCTCCCAGGTAAGATACGATTTCTCTCAACCAATCTCCCGGGTAAGGGACGACCTCTCTCAACCAATCTCCCAGGTAAGATACGACCTCTCTCAACCAATCTCCCAGGTAAGGGACGACCCCTCTCAACCAATCTCCCAGGTAAGGGATGACCTCTCTCAACCAATCTCCCAGGTAAGGGACCACCTCTCTCAACCAATCTCCCAGGTAAGGGATGACCTCTCTCAACCAATCTCCCAGGTAAGGGACGACCTCTCTCAACCAATCTCCCGGGTGTCTAGCGACGTGTCTTAAAAGCGTATATTTTTGTACACCTATTCCTAAGAATTGCATCCACCACGCTGTGTCTTGTTGTACATGTTAATGGAGACTTTTTGTATGTTTAATTGTTGAGATGGAGTGTCGGGACACGGGAGACAGTGATGATGACGTCACAGATCAGCTGGACAAGGACATGCGTGGTGTTTTAATTGTTGAGATGGAGTGTCGGGACACGGGAGACAGTGATGATGACGTCACAGATCAGCTGGACAAGGACATGCGTGGTGTTTTAATTCTTGAGATGGAGTGTCGGGACACGGGAGACAGTGATGATGACGTCACAGATCAGCTGGACAAGGACATGCGTGGTGTTTTCCCTGATAACGTTACAGAAAAGGAAAACATGTCGATATACAACGCTACCAAGGCTTAGATCAGGGGTCTCCAAACTATCCTGCCTGAGGGCCGCATTAAATTCTAAAACAGCAGCTTGGGGGCCAATCACACACAGTTTTGTGGTAAACTATACGTATATTTTTGGAGATTTAAAAGTTTCCGGGGGCCGGAAAAAAAAGCCTCGCGGGCGGCATGTGGCCCGCGGGCCGTAGTTTGGAGACGCCTGGCTTAGATGGATAATGGGTCAATTATCTTTTTAATAAATGTGCTTCCAGATGTCACTGGCATGGTCTTTACAGGGTTCAATTCTGGACGAGCAACTCTGGAGTTTTAGGCCTCAATATGCAGACAGAGGGAAAATCTTTTTAAAAAATAACAAAGTATTACACAGTGTGTTATAATATCTTCGATTCTCTCAATATCGATTAATTGATTTCAATTTATTGAATTTTTCTTTTGTTTCTTTAAAAAAAAAAACTCGATCATCGATACCAGATGTGTGCAAGTCTGAGTTCGGCTTGCAATAACTGTTTTCGATATCTGCCTAAACCATTTCCCGGATAGGGACGGTTTCATCCTAGCCGCATGACTGGTTTTTAGTTTATTCAACTTTGTTATTGATTTTATTTCATATATTTTTTAGCATTTGAATTTTTAAAATGTTTTAAATCTTAGAACCATATAAATTTCACAGCACATTACAGTGTCAGAATTGAGCAAGCGTATAGACAGGGACGATAGGCATTCGATTTATAAAGACATTGTGCTCTACGTGTGGACACACGAGAACTGCTTCTGGACATTGTGGCTGCGTGTGGTCATTGTGGCTGCGTGTGGTCATTGTGGCTGCGTGTGGTCATTGTGGCTGCGTGTGGTCATTGTGGCTGCGTATGGTCATTGTGGCTGCGTGTGGTCATTGTGGCTGCGTGCGGTCATTGTGGCTGCGTGCGGTCATTGTGGCTGCGTGTGGACATCTGGGGGCTGCGTGTGGACATTTGAACATTGCGGGTGGATATTTGAGACTGCGTCCAGCCATTTGGTCAGTTCTTGCCGACATTATGGTATTGCGTGTAGACTGCTGACACTGCGTGTAGACCTGCTTAAACTGCGTGTATATATTCTGGCACTGCGTGTGGATATTTGAGCGATCCGTTTAGGTATTTAGGCTCGGCGTGTGGACATTGGGACTCTACGGGTAGACCTATGGGCACTGCGTTCGGGCATTTGGACTTTACGTATAGACATTTGGACTCTATGTATAGACATTTGGACTTTACGTATAGACATTTGGACTTTACGTATAGACATTTGGACTTTACGTATAGACATTTGGAGTTTACGTATAGACATTTGGACTCTACGTATAGACATTTGGACTTTACGTATAGACATTTGAACTTTACGTATAGACATTTGGAATCTACATATAGACATTTGGACTCTACGTATAGACATTAACAGTTTCTGTCAGCCACATGGAGTGATGGATGTGTGAATTGAATGACCAGGTCAGCGCTAGTCTGACATTACTTAACTCACCACTGTTCAACAGTATCGATCTATTGATTGGTTGACTGATGAAACGTTTGTTTTTTTTATTGAAACTTTCGCTGATCGAACTGTGGATTGAACAATTTTCTCTCGTCACACAATAGAGCGAGGCAAAACAACAATGAAGAAAAGAAAAGCCAAAACTTTATTGTTTCGAAGCATTGTTGAAGAATGACGTCATCGGCCATTGACCTTTAGAAAAGAGTGAATTGTCGTTTCACTGGTTTCAAAATATCACGACTGGACATTGCACTAACGACAAGGCCTGTTAATAAGACACGAGCTGTCCACATTGAGGTCTATACAAAAGTAAGGAGTGGCGTCATTATGGTTGGTGTCGCCCGGGGCGGCCCACCCCCACCGCACCCCCTAGTGACGCCACGGATATATACTTCACGGCAGATTCCATACCACGATAAAACCATTCAGATGTACTTATTTCAAGCCGGACGTTAGAAAATTCTTGCCAGCTCTTGTAAATTCTCCGGGTCATAATTATTTCAACCTCATTTTGTTACAATCGAATCATAATGTTAAAATGTTGAGTAAAAGTTATGAGAATAAAATGGTTACTTCGACCCCAACTAGATAAAAAAAATTAAACAACCCGTAAAAACAAAGTTTTTGACTATAAATCCCTTATATATGAGACAGAACTAAAAGTATGGATCATGTTTAATATAACACGCACCGCGACACATACAGTTACAGAGTGAACGTGACTGAACTCCCCTTGCTTAAAAAACGGGGGAGGCGTGCGGTCATCGATGGCTTGGCTCAATTCCAGTGACGCGTGGTGGTGAACAATAGCAGATTGCCATATGTAGATACATAGAGATAAACTAAAAGTGCATTCATTTTATTAGGGTACATTCGATAGATCTGAAATTTCGATACAAGGCATTGTTAGGCGACACAACTTTATGTGTAGAATTTCAGCTCGATGGGATCACGGGGAGTGGGACAATTTCGACTTTTGTTTTTACGCCTGCCCGCCCAGGCCAAGACGGGGACACAATATAAAGGATTTAAAAACTAATGGGTGGGGTTTGGCGTGGTAGATTTAGGCGTGATAGATTTAGGCGTGAGAGATTTAGGCGTGAGAGATTTAGGCGTGAGAGATTTAGGCGTGAGAGATTTATTGTAGACAGTATCGTGGTCAGTATCGAGGTCAGTACCGCGGTCAGTTTAGATTTCAGTATCGTGAACAGTATCGTGAACAGTATCGTGGTCAGTATCGTTGTCAGTATCGAGCTCAGTATCGAGGTCAGTATCGAGGTCAGTATCGTGGTAAGTATCGTTGTCAGTATCGAGGTCAGTATCGCTCAGTGACAGTTATATTTGTTTACAATTTCGAATTGGCGAGTAAAAAAAAAAAAACACTAACGATCGTAACAATCTAACCAGGAGATTCGTGTTGGAAGTTTTAGATTATGGCGGACTTTACATTGAGAAAGGTAAACATTTCCTACTTCATCTCGAGACGCATGTAGTAGTTGTAGTAGCACTCGAGCTTAACTTCCACACAGTCGAGAACACCACAAACTAACATTCTACACACAGTCGGGTACACCAAAACTAACATTCTACACACTCTTGTACCACACAAACTAACATTCTACACATTCTTGTACCACACGAACTAACATTCCACACAAACTAACATTCCACACAAGCTAACATTCCACATAAACTAACATTCCACACAAATTAACATTCCACACAAACTAACATTCCACACAAACTAACATTCCACACAAACTAACATTCCACACACACTAACATTCCACACACACTAACATTCCACACAAACTAACATTCCACACAAACTAACATTCCACACAAACTAACATTCCACACAAACTAACATTCCACAAAAACTAACATTCCACACAAACTAACATTCCACACACACTAACATTCCACACAAACTAACATTCCACACAAACTAACATTCCACACAAAACTAACATTCCACACACACTAACATTCCACACAAACTAACATTCCACACAAACTAACATTCCACACACACTAACATTTCACACAAACTAACATTCGTCACAAACTAACATTCCACACACACTAACATTCCACACACACTAACATTCCACACAAACTAACATTCCACACACACTAACATTCCACACAAACTAACATTACACACAAACTAACATTCCACACAAACTAACATTCCACACAAACTAACATTCCACAAAAACTAACATTTGACACAAACTAACATTCCACACAAACTAACATTCCACACACACTAACATTCCACACAAACTAACATTCCACACAAACTAACATTCCACACAAACTAACATTCCACACACACTAACATTCCACACAAACTAACATCCCACACAAACTAACATTCCACACAAACTAACATTCCACACAAACTAACATTCCCCTTCACCAAGGAACCCTCTAAAACGCCCCCCCCCCCCACACATACACACTTGAGTTTAGTGTGGTCCGTTGGCTTACAGTTCGTATGAGAATAATGGCGGTGTTATCAGACAGGGGAGGAATTAAGGAAAGCTCTCGGATGAGTGATGGAAGGACGGACGCGAGAATCCAGGTCTGAAAGATGGATGGGCAGACGACATTCGTGAGACGGGTGATAGAGAGAAATGATTAGAACATAAACGGGATGGACGTGCGATGGTCTGTGAACACGCGAGGCTGCGCATGCGCAAAGAGGCATTGGTGTCAAACATATGTAGGACATAGATATGACCTGGGTAGGACATTGATAGGACCTGGGAAGGACATAGATAGGACATGTTTAGGAATTATATAGAGCATGGTAGGTAGGACAAAGATAGGACATGCGTAGGAAGTACATAGGACCTGGATAGGACATAGATATGACAAGGTTAGGACTTAAATATAAAATGGGCAAGGTATGGGTAGGACTTAGTTGTGACATAGGTAGGACAGCAGTAGGACAATGATAGGGCATGAGTTGGGCATATCCCCTTTTAGAGTGCTCCCGAACGTCTTCCTTATTATCTTACAGTTTATTATCTAGTTTTTTTGTTGTACTAACGAGTTCTTTGTGAATAATATTGATGTTTTTATAATAAGGCCTTTATTTATCTCGATACCTTGACTCTACAACCATTAAACTCTCGTTTAGCATTTTCAAGGACTAACTGCAAAATAAAAATAATATAAATAATACAGTTCATCGACATAGCAATTGTTTTGAACTTTAAAAAAAAAATAAAGGTATCAAATAGACAAAATTACATCGAAACTTAGCAATGAAAGAGTAGCAATAAGTTTATTCAACGGGAATCTCGAGGACATTTTTATCAAAGAAATATGTTGCAGATCTATTAGCTATTGTGTTGTTGTACACTAGTTTATTGTGTTGTTGTACACTAGTTTGTATTGTGTTGTTATACACTGGTTTGTATTGTGTTGTTGTACACTAGTTTATTGTGTTGTTATACACTCGTTTATTGTGTTGTTGTACACTAGTTTATTGTGTTGTTATACACTGGTTTGTATTGTGTTGTTGTACACTAGTTTATTGTGTTGTTGTACACTAGTTTATTGTGTTATTATACACAAGTTTATTGTGTTGTTATACACTAGTTTATTGTGTTGTTATACACTAGTTTATTGTGTTGTTATACAATAGTTTATTGTGTTGTTATACACTAGTTTATTGTGTTGTTATACACTGGTTTGTATTGTGTTGTTATACACTAGTTTATTGTGTTGTTATACACTAGTTTATTGTGTTGTTATACACTAGTTTATTGTGTTGTTATACACTGGTTTGTATTGTGTTGTTATTCCCTAGTTTATTGTGTTGTTATACACTGGTTTGTATTGTGTTGTTATGGAAGATAAAGAAATGCCCCACCCCTTCCAAACCAGCTCCATCTAACAGACACCAAATCCCGACAGCTCATCTCCCTATCTCGTCTAAATGCCATCAATCTGGCCTCGTCCAGTGATACACTTATATTTGACATGCGCATTAAAGTGCTCGTGGACCGGAACCAGGAGACATGCTATGAAATATGGCGGCTACGTCAGCAAGGCTTGGAATCCAGCCATGTTAACTGAGATATTTCATAAATCTTGTTGTGAAATCTTATGATTGCCTTACGTCCTGATCCACATGAAATGTCTCATAATCACGGCATTATAAAGGGACTTTTGATTTGAACTAAAAAAAACACATTCAGACCCATATAAATATCGTATGTTGAGGCTCATATAAAATAACTTATGTTCAGGTTTATATAAAATAACGCGTGTTCAGATCTATCCAAAAATGTCTTGGGTTCAGATCTATCCAAAAATGTCTTGGGTTCAGATCTATCAAAAATGCCTTGGGTTCAGATCTATCCAAAAATGTCTTGGGTTCAGATCTATCCAAAAATGTCTTGGGTTCAGATCTATCCAAAAATGTCTTGGGTTTAGATCTATCCAAAAATGTCCTGGGTTCAGATCTATCCAAAAAATGTCTTGGGTTCAGATCTATCCAAAAATGTCTTGGGTTCAGATCTATCCAAAAATGTCTTGGGTCAGATCTATCCAAAAATGTCTTGGGTTCAGATCTATCCAAAAATGTCTTGGGTTCAGATCTATCCAAAAATGTCTTGGGTTCAGATGTCTTGAGACCTCAAACATTTTGTCTGGTGTTTGTTATTTACCGATAGGAGTCATCAGCAAAATAAAACTGACGTCTAGCCATGTTAGCCATGTTAGCCATGTTAGCCATGTCACTCTTTACTTTAGTGACAAAAAACATCTTAGTTGATTTTATGTGACATGTGATATAAGCGCAACGGTTTATCGACAAATGCTCCCAACATCTGGGTTCCGACATAACGGCCCCCAACAAAACAGCCCCGACAAAACGGAGCCAACATCCGGGTTCCGACATAACGGCCCCCGACAAAACAGCCCCGACAAAACGGACCCAACATCCGGGTTCCGACATAACGGCCCCCGACTAAACAGCCCCGACAAAACAGACCCAAAATCTGGGTTCCGTCATAACGGCCCCGACAAAATAGCCCCGACAAAACGGACCCAACATCCGGGTTCCGACATAACGGCCCCCGACTAAATAGCCCCGACAAAATGCTCCCAACATCTGGGTTCCGACAAAACAGCCCCGACTTATATGATGAACATTAATTTAAAAAAAATATTAAAATGTGTTAGGATTTGTTTTTTTTAAACAAAAATGACAACACCCCACGTGACGTGCCGAGAGACAGTAAGTTTAGCCATTTGTGTGTCGAACTCTAATCAACGTGGTTGCTCAAAACATTTTTTTACACGGATATAACCGGAGAAAATATTGACCTATTTCTATCTAAGCCTTCTAGTAAGATGTTTTGAGAACTAGAATGACAATTTAAGTGAAGTTTATTTTAAGTATTTTTCAATGTTAATCGAATATTAATCGATCAAATTAATCTTAATCGATTAAAATGTTTAAGAAATTAGTAGATTAATTACTCGTTAATTTCCGCAGCCCTAAAATATAAATATCACAAAGAATGGTCAATAAGTTCATTTTTGTTTTTCCTAAACTCTTACGACTACATGACGATGGCCCAACAGTCCCTTCTCCAAAGTTTCTACCTGTCAGAAGGAAGGTTTTTCGATAATTGATATACATGTTGTCAGTTATTAAAAGACTTATTAGTAATAGGAATATGTGCATGTGTAACAAATTTTTATTATCTTATCTGTTACTGACGCTCCATCTACACAGAAGATTATTGCATCCAGCCCTGATATAACTACCTGAACGGTAACTGTAACACACCTGATGTAACTACCTGAACGGTAACTGTAACACACCTGATATAACTACCTGAACGGTAACTGTAACACACCTGATATAACTACCTGAACGGTAACTGTAACACACCTGATATAACTACCTGAACGGTAACTGTAACACACCTGATATAATGAACTTACATTTCGATGATTATTACAGAGGACCAAATGTGTTTAAATCTAACACAAAATCATAAACAAAACACAATAGCTATAAACAAAACGCAGTAACTATAAACAAAACACAGTAACTACAAACAAAGCACAGTAACTACAAACAAAACACAATAACTATAAACAAAACACAATAACTATGAACAAAACACAGTAACTACAAACAAAGCGAAGTATCTATTAGGCATTCAAACAATGACAAGAAATGAACACTAAAGGGAGCAAACTTTGGAGTACAATAACAGAAAACATCATAACAAGGTGAGCTATTTTTGGTGTCGTTACGTGGACCCTAAGAGCCGAGTTCTCTAGCGGTCAGTGCAGGTAAAAATATCGCTACCAGTAGGTGGTCTCACTTCCATTGACCAGCTTCCGGGGACCGTACAATGCCAGGCCTGTGAGCTGTGTCACGGGCCCTATTTCGGAGGTCCGAACATTTGTTGACCCATGTTTGTGGCCCTACAAAGCCACCATTAGTACCAGCCTATCAGCTGATTTGGGTTCCGAAGCAGACAGTGCGCCAATTGTCGTGTGATATTTATTTTACGCGCAGAATCAATTCGCGTTGGTACACTGGGCGCCATGTTTGTTTGATGAATTCACGCCCGGGGACGAGTGGGTGGGTGGGGCTGCGAGTGGGTGGGT